>JADDOH010023968.1:0-59528 GCA_016648135.1 Agrypnia vestita
AACTACCCGATAGAGGAGATCTTGTCAAGGGGAAACTGGCAGAGTGAAATCAGCTTCCGAAAATTCTACCAAAGAGAGATAGTAGATAACCCCAAGCAACAATGCCCCCAGAGCTCATTAGCGCCTCTCTTTACGCCAATATAGGCAGTCACATATAACGTCGAACCACTAGGTCACCAGGTGATAACAAACAGATCTCTCATAATGGATTCCAGGCGTCGAGACGGAACACAAAATAAAAGAATTTTACCTTCCATTAAAATTCCTATTTTGTTTCCCTCGACGCCTGGAATCCAGGTAATCCCTACCTGGTGCATTATGAGTCATATGAAAGAAAAAACCGTTGCGCGGACGAAACCGGAAACAGGGATACCAGCTGGAATAAATTGTCGCAAACAGGGAATCAGAGGGGGTAGGAACGCGTGTATAAGTGCCGAAACAGCAGGCTGTTCTCTCATAATGGATTCCAGGCGTCGAGGGAAACAAAATAGGAATTTTAATGGAAGGTAAAATTCTTTTATTATTTATTATCAGGCAGCAAAGAAGTGAATGTATAACCCACAATGCCAAATCAAAGTTTGTGTCATTTATGCATGTCGCCCGCTTAATAAGCACAGTTTTCAACTGTTACGGATATACGCCAGCCACCAGGAAAGGGATAAATGTGTTCTAAAATGATATCTTCAGAATAAAGTGTGTTCTCATTAGGGAATGCAATCCCGGTCGGGATTGCCCTTTCGGAATCCCTCGAGATTAGAATTTTCAATCCCGCGGGACGCCTAGGGATCGGGATCCCGAATACTTTTGTGTTTTTTTTATTTGTTTATAGAGCTAAATAGCAGTTAGCGACAACGTCTTGCATTTTTATTTCAGCAAATTTAATGAAATGTTCATTTTAATCACCGCATTTAAGTTTTTGTAGGCGTTTTTCCATGCATCAATCAGTCAATGTAGTAGAGTTATATGTAGTTTACTATGTTAGGTTGATAAAATACAGCAAATATTATTCAAAGCTACTTGCATGATTTGAATGGGACATGAACATAAGTTTTAAGTACTTACTAAAATTTTTATAGACATACACGATTAAACATACAAAACATAAAAAATGCTGATCAATCCCTATAATCCAGAAAATCCCGTCCGATTTTTCGGTTCGGGATTGATCTCGTAAAATGCCTCGAGATCTCGCGGGATCTTGCATTCCCTAGTTCTCATCAAATAAATGTTAACTAATTCACAGACAGTGTGTTGTCGTACCTTTACCTGATGAGACTACAACCGAATAAAAATGTCAAACTCACCTTCTCCATTGATCTTTGGGTGTCCGTGCTCCGAACATTTGCTCCGCAGGCGGTGGATCTCGTCGGAGATCTTCTCCAGGTTCCTGAGCGCCTGCCCGTAGGTGAGCTTGGCGGCGCTCACCTCCCTCTCCAGCTCCTGGATGCGGGTCTTCTGCGTGTCCAGCAGCGCGTTGTAGCGGGCCTTCTCCTCGAAGTAGGGTCTGCGCGAACCACACACTGTTAGGTTAGGTTACAGCCCGGAAGTATGATGAATTTGAATCATAATTAGTTGGATTTATGAATTTATTATTTGTTTCAAGCGCAGTTTACATTTACAAACCATGTCAGAAGTCTAAGAGTGGAAGCGGGTGTTTAGAAGCAATATACAGGGCCGTCATAGGGAATCGACGGAAACATGTTAATTATGAGTATAATATGGAGTATGAAGAGTCAAAGTTAGCTCATAAAAAAATTTACTCATGAACGCTTGTAGCTGGTTGGTGTAGTGGTCATGACGCTCGCCTAGTGATTTGATGGTCGATGGTTCGAGCCACATTCCAGGACACCAGCAAGTTGGTTCTATTTTCATAGCACAGGCTTTTAGCTTAGTTTGAGAATAAGAATATTAATGCGACATATATTACGTGTTCGCAATCTATTAAAAAAAAAGAGTTGGACAAAATGTATTTTTTTTTAAGTATAGCACATTAGTTTTCTTTTGAATTGTGATGAGGGTTGCGTAACAAAAATAAAAATCAAAGAATATGGAATTTTGTTGTTGCGGCACTCGTAAAATTGATCTAAGGTGTTGATTTCCATGAAATTCACAAAAATGCCAATATCTTGAAAACTAATGATCTTCTGCATCAGTTGGCCTACGAGCCATCCAAGGGAAGACAAGGGGTTTTGGGACCTGTCTGTATCCATCTATATTGTGTAGAATATAACGGATTTTGTAGATACGATAACTCGCGCAGTTTTCTGAAAAATTGAATTGGTAAATAGATATCTCGGCTGAGTGTGATTCACCATCTTTTTCAAAATGGCGGCTGTTCAAAAATTAAAAAAAACCTGAAATGGCGAAATCCACCAAATTTTTAATCTATGTTGTTACATTTCAATATGATATTATACTTCCCATAATATGAGTCAATAGCTTGAGCTTATGGGAGGAGTATTTACAAGCAAAATTAAAGTATACATTTTTATTGACCAGAAACCATTTAGAAGAAGTACTTTCTATTATTCAGAAGCCATTTGAGACATGTGTGCAATGTTACACTACATCGCTGTCCAAATCGAGGATTTGACTTCTTTCTTAAACTGTTTGTATCTTGAAATGTTTCTTTATTAAAATTTGTTTTACGTTTCGGTTGGATCTTTGTTCTTCCAAGGAGACGACAAGTTAAAAATATAAAGTTTACACGTAAAGCTCAAAATAAATACATAATCAGATTAAATTAAAAAGTTGCGGTGCAATAAAATTGGCATGCCATAGATAAATATTCTGCAGAACTTACAAATAACATTAAAGTCAGTCATTAAGTAGTGCAAACAGTTCAGCGTGCAGGAAACTACAAAGCAAAAAATAATTCCATTATCAACAAGAAATACATCACAAAAATAATTCTAAAATCTAACGGTCAAATAAATAATCTTTTGTTAATATTAGGTTGTTACAGAAATAATGGCCAATTTCACAATGCACCATTTTTGAATTTATGCTTCTTTAGGCGCGTTGGAGGTGAAATTTTAGTTATGTAACGAAATGTAACAGAATTTTTCACACCACGAAGTCAAGACCCGCCAATCAAAAGCTAAGATGGTCCCAAATGATATTTAATAAATAGAAATTCTTTTAAGTGACGACATCAAGTTGTTGAAAATGGTGTCATTAAAATTGAACATGCTCCGGGCGTTCATATTAACCCTAAAAAAGAAAAAATAGTTAAATGTCTCCCACAATTAAAGGATGACGCAGATAAAACATAATTATAGATAAGTCAATTTGATATGAGTGACAGATAAAACAATTTTACAGTTTCATTTAACGGATTGTTCCTAATTTAACTTTAACATAATACCATATGTATATACACATATACAGGGTGTCTCATAGCTAGTAGCAAAAACTTAACAAGTGGATTCCTGCCTTGATAATGAGTAAAAAATGTTCAAGCAACCATGACCTAATATCAATAGTCATGGAGATATGCAATATCAAAGTTTGCATTTAATTCAATATTTCCGACTTATTTCTTGCAAAAAGTTGTACTATCCTTACAGTAACATATCAATTAGAAAAATTTCATTTCCTTCAATACAACTCAAATAAAATGATAAAAACCCTTCTTAAAAAATTCAATTTTAAAAAATGATAAAAACCCAACAAAAATTCTAATTTTTAATCATTTTATTAAAGCGAATAAATTTTTCATAACCGATTTAAGTAACTGTAATGATAGTTCAACTTTTTAGAAAAAAATAAGTAAGAAATATTAAAAAAAAACTGCAAACTTTGATATTGTATATCTCCATAACAATTGATATTATGGTCATGGTTGCTTGAACATTTTTGATTCATTATCAAAGCAGGAATCCGTCTGAAATATTTTTGCCGCTAGCTATAAGACACGTGTATATATTTGTATATACAGGTTAATATGAGCGTGGGCAAGGAGCAGGTTAACAAAATGCTATTATGAAAATTGCATATGCTCCGTTATTATTTTGTTTATTTTCTATTTGCCGATGTGTAGCTATGAATGCGCACTCTGTCCATTGTGTTCAAATGAACACGCTATATTAATCAAGCACGGGGTGAAGGACCCACTTATGAACAAACATTGTATTGATTTAAAAAGTTTTGCAATGTTTTGTTGTAAGTCTTCGAGGTGATAAGGGCCGAGAACCTGCAACTGTTGAAAATTGGTTTCCAAACTTTATATTACTATGGCCCCGTTTAAAAAAAAAATAATCTTGGCGCATCCCCTCCCCCTACCCTAATATCATGCAATAATACAAAGACATTTTTAAGGATAAAAAATTTAAAAAAAAAGTAATCCCAAAAAACCAATTTTTAATATACTCCCTTTTTTTGTAAAATATAACAATAATTAAAGACGAATTAAAACATATAACATAACACTAAACTTACAGAAATTTAATATATTTCTAAAATGTCAGATGTTTTGAGATGTTAAGATTTTGATAGATTCAATTATCATCAATATCGTGCCTTATGAATTTCCAACGTCAAATGATTTAGTCAGAATCAGATTTGAGTAATGTAGAATTCTTCAAAACTAAGCAGAAATCTAAAAGAAATAAATTATTATTTGATTTTTTCCCAAAAAACCCAATATTGCTGCCATCTGTGAACCAATTTGTTTTGTAAATTTTCAAAATTCATAGTGATGTACCTATTTTACCGACAGAATAATTCAAATTTAGAATTTGATGGATCTTCTTGATCGTCGCCACGAGTCTGCTTGCCAAGTTTCGGCTCGATTGGATCACGGGAAAAGGGTAAAAAATCGATCCAAAGTTTTTGTTGACAGCAAGCAAGCAGACGCCACGAGTTAATATAAAGGGAGTAAATAAAAAAAAAGTATTGAAAGAATCCTACTCCTTTAGAACTAGTCCACGCCCCCCAAGTTCGCTGCATACAATCAACACTGATCAACTGGACCCATCTTGCTTCATAACAACTTTCACCTTTTCAGGCTTGTCGATAACTATTTTGTCAAGAGATGTCAATAATAGAAGCAGCAGAAAAAGCCTCTAAATAATTCATCGATTCTAATCCGCCTAAGGTTTATGCTACAGGCTTAAATAACCTTTTAATTTGTTGGCAAAAATGCATAGAATCAAATGGTTCTTAGTTTGGTTAATGAAGTTAATTTACTCTGATGTTTAAATGAAAATAGAATCAGCCATTATTCTTGGAAGAACCGTAACTAAATCAAATACAATATGTGTACGTACCAGGCGGGTAGAGCTGAAAAAATACATGGACATCTAGAATAAGAGATACAAGATAGTAGCAAACTAAAATAATATAAGACATGGATTTAAAAAACTAAATAAATATGCATTCATAATCAACTGATCTAGTGTAAAGAGGTGCAAATTTAAGACAAAACAGTTTGAATCTAGCATGCAATATTAAGCAAATCACTAAGTGATGGTGTTTGATAAAAATATAATAAGTATTTAGTGTATATGCCCTTAAATATATTTAATTTTACCAAATCACAAAAAATAAATAAGAGCCAGTTAAATGCAAATGGATTAATTTTCTCAAAATTGAAAGAGGGAGCTGAAATTTTCATTATTCTCTGATGAAGACATTTTGTAACAATTATCTACAGAGTGAAATATTTCTTTTAGAAGTGGCGTAATTTATACGTAGAAATGGGTTACGCCGCTATCAAAAATATTAGACATACTGTGTGTTGTGAGAGGGACTGCTGGTCACCCATATATCGAGAGCAGGAGCCGAGAAACAACGGAACACAGTATAACATAAGCAGAAGAAGTTGGAGAATATGCATATAGAAGATATCTGCATCTAACAAGATGGTGCCACATGCCATATAAATAGCGTAACAACCACTTTATTCTGCTTCAAGTTCCTTAATCAATTATTATCTAAAAGCGGAAGTACAGACTTTTATCTTTACGGCCGTTTTAAGTCTGTCAATAAACAACAGTGAATTTACACTCTCAAAGCCAAATTCCAAGGCATGTATTCCTTTTGCTTAAATAGAAATGCATCTTTATAAAAAACTTTGAGAAAAGGGTTGCGAGGGTTGTCTTTCACATGAGTTGAGGCCATTTTGATGATGTGCCATTTATTTTACGCAAAATTTATTCTATAATGCAACATTTCTATTTTTTTTTATTTCTTCAAACACAGCAAAATTATTTTGTGGTGACATTATAATAATAATTTATAATACAAATATTTTTTTGTTTATTCTTGCAGACACCCCATCATCATTTAAAGTCACTCCTACACAACATCCCTCTTCTTGACAATCACCTGAATCCCTAGAACATGTAATATCAATTCTTTATTCATACTGCATGGACACACTAAATATATGCACGTTGCTAGAGCAGGACGAAAACATTTATAATTGGGATAGTGGGCAGAGTTTTAGATAAGCAATGCATTGTTTTTTATGTATTTTGCATCCATTATAGTCTTGTTAGTGTCAAATATTTCTAAGTATATTAAAAAAACAAATCCTACATTTCTTGTTGAAACACCCGTTAGAAATGTTTTAAGGAGCGTCCATACATCCCGTGATTCCATTTTAAACTCTTTTAAAGCCCTCCGTGTACCCCTAACGCGGCTTTTGCCTTGACCACCCCCACCAGCCCTCGAATGAAATGTAGTTTTATTTCCTATTAATTCCAGAAGACGTTTCGTGCCATTTTCTCTAACCAAAACTGCTTTTAAAATTATGCAAGCAAACTTGAGTATAGTTACCGGGTGTCGTATGTTTTTAATACATTGATACTGGGCCGGGGCGGCACGTCAGCTAGCTATGCAAGTCACATGTACACACGGCAGTGTAAATATATAGCCTATTTAAAATTTAAAAGTGTTAATCAAACTATGGAAATTGATATCTATATGCTGTCTCGTATTCTGTAGTTTTAATTTTGTCTAATAATAGAAATTAAGAATTACATAGTTTAGTTTGAATCCCCCCCGCCCTCACGTAGCCCAGCATAGCATTCTGCCTAACCCATTCCCTCCTTAATCAGGCCACGTTGTTTATGGACGCTCCCTTATGAAACATAGTAAAATTAAAATTCTAGTAAAATAGTGATAATAATAATAATAGTCATCAATGACATACCATCAAAAGCCTACTATTAAAAATCTACTTCTAAAGCAAGTACCGCGCAAGCAGTTCTCCCAATCTGACCTGCTCTTCGCGATGTGCCTCTTCAGGGAGATCTGAAGCTGCCGCGCGATCGCCTGCGCGGCCCTGTGTCTCTCGGCTGTGACCCTGTGCCGCGCGCCCGCAGTGCCGCGTTCCGCTTCCGACTGGTTCACGCGAGCCGTGGCGTGGTTGAGCATCTCCTGCCAGGCGGGGTCCAGCGGTACGCCGCTGGTCCCGCTGTCGATCGACTGACGCTCGTCGCACAGGCGACACAATCCCTGCTCTGCTAGGTACACCTGAAAGGGAATGTTAACTAAGCGAATAAAAATTGCCGAGAATCAATTCAGACGGATGTGCATTGACAAATTTCGTGAAGATGTGAAAATTGAGTCAATAATGTCAATAATGGTGTGATATATTTTTAAGATTTTGCATGAATAAACTTATATTTTGTAAATTTTCAGATGACTAAAGTTTTGGACTTAGTCCATTTTATCCAATATTCAAAAAATCAAGTCTTGGAAAAAACAACACAAATTTTGAAAAAAGATTGTGTATTCATACTAAAAAAAAAAAACTAACTAACCATCGCGCCGTTTCCCCGCAGGGGTAGGCAGAGAGGATTGAACGCCACACTCTTCTATCCTGGCACACCACTTTTGCTTCGGCCACATTCATACATCTTCTTATACAAGTTCTACGGTTGTTGCGGCTTTTAACGGGGCCATCCTCAAACACTTGTTGTGTCTGATCGTGCCAGGTCTTTCGCGGACGCCCTCTATTTCCGTTGCCTTCCAACACTCGCCTCGTATATTTTCTTAACCATCCTTTCCTCGTTCATACGTTCCACTTGACCAAACCATCTCAGTTTTGATCTATTCATACCCGGTTTTGGTAAATGTCAATCTCAAATACCCAGAATGCTCCCCAGCAGTAAAAATCCACCTAGTAAAGGCTTACACGTCACGTCGCTTGGAGGTGCATGGTTAGTTATTTTCTTCATCAATGTTGTAACATAAAAATGCCTACCGTTAAATTATTCTTGGACGATTACACAACATACCAATAGACACCAAATTATATCTTACCATCTCCCTGGCGGCAGAGTGAGCGCTGTTGGCCTTCTCGTAGAGAACTGCCGCCGCGCGCATCTCCTGAAGAGCCTAGAATCACAAACAAGATAAAATATAAAATAAAAATGAATAGTCATATTTTGGGTCTTGTTAAAGAAATAAGCAAAGATGGAGTGTCTCCTTGTGTGAGGTTCAATATACATCTTGTATGTTGGACATCACACAGACATGAAAAAACATGGGTATAAGAGAGCAGACAGCAAAGCAGAGGTAACCCCCGTTGATCACGGGGATAAATTGTGGAAATGGTCACGATAAGCGAAATATAGGGGATCAAAAAAATGTCATAAATAACACAATTAATTCCTTTTGTTTCTCATCGCAAAAAATAATCTAGGTCCCCTCTATGTTTTACAGAATTCACTCATTCGAAATCATTGTTGCTTTCTTTTAACAATTGCATTGATAATTCAAGAGAAAGGGCATTTCCAATGATTTTGACACTCAACTTTTGCATGGGAACAAGTTCCGAGATGCCTTTTTCGGGACGTAGTATGGCATTCCATTTCCTGTAGCTCTCCATTAATGAAGAGTTGCCTTGGGATTTTAACAAAGCCTGAACATCATCTATATTAACACTTTTGATCCTCGTAAATGACTACAAGACTCTTCCTAACCAAACACGCATGGCATCTCTATCAACTGCATTTTTTTTATGAGTTATCGCATTGTTTTTCTTAAATAATAGGCTTTGAATGCTGCTATTCGACGTTGATTCTTTTCATTAAGTCCCCTCTCTTCAACATTCAATATTAAATTGGTGGATAATTTCCCCATTCCATAATTTTACGGAACTCCATTGGATCCTTTTCAGCTGATTGTATGTCTGCACTAATTGATTCACCAATCATTTTAATTGTGTGTATGATGTGTGTGAGCGAGTATCTCTACTTGAGAGAATCCAAGGCTCTAACTAACAGTGTTTCTCCAGAGTATATGCTTGGCTACAATAGTTTAGAGACCACAAGGAATGTGTACATGATTACGCATTTCTATCAATTGTTGCGCGGTATGATCAATAATTCTGAAATTATGCGGAGCATTGGTTTGTATGTTTCTGATAATTACCTTAGACAGCATCAGAGAAGATTGTTTCCATATACATTCCACTATACGGGATTAATCTGCCTATTGGAAGAACTTTATCCTTGACCAACCAAGTTTCTCCAGGATATGTTTGGCTACAATGGTTTAGAGACTAGAAGGAATGTGTATCTGATTTTCGATTGTTCGAGTTCGAGGATGATTGATAATCCTGAAATTATGTGGAGCATTGTTTTGTACGTTCCCGATAATTACCTAAGACAACGTCAGCATACATTGTTTCACATCCCAATATACAGGACCAACCTGCCAATGGTTATGCCTGTTGGAAGAGCTACTACTATGCTAAACAATATTACTCTGGATATTGATCTGTTCCATGTCTTTAAGAGGGTATTCCAAACCAGGATTCTCTTACACCTTTGATGTGAATGATTTTATATATGTTTAATATTTGCTTTTGTTTATATATTTCTAAATTATTTACAACATTAACGAATTAAATTTGTGTTTTTAATATAAATAAATTGAAATTGAAAAATTGAAAATTGAAAAACTACCGCTATGCTGAACAATATCACTTTGGACATTGATCTGTCCTATATCACTGAGAAGGTTTTCCGAGGCAGGATTCTGCTATATCTTTGATAAGAATTCTTATTAATATTTATGTATAAATTAAACGTAATAACATGTACGAATTGAATTTTAATAAATTAAAATGAAATTTAAAGAAATATAGTGCACACATGCAACATTATTTCTTAAAAGTAAATTCTATTTGAATAATAGTGCTTACAAACACGTTTCCACAGCGAATTATGCTAGCCAAGGTTTCGAAACATGTTTTTTAATTGTGAACACACTTACAGAAAATACTTTTATAGAAAAACAATTATTATGCATCATTGTATTTCTTAAAATGATTCCTTGTTGCATTTATGTATTGTCTGATTTACTCGAGTGTTGGTGAATTTGGAGGATATATATACATGTATACAGAGTTACCTAGTAGCAAAAACTTTACAGATGGATTCCTGCCTTAATAATGAGTCGAAAATGTTTAAGCAACCATGACCATATAAGTAGTTATGGAGATATGCATCAACAAAATTTACATTTTTTTTTAATATTTCTGACTTATTTTTTGCAAAAAGTTGAACTATTGTTACAGTAACTTATATTGATCATGAAAAATTCATTCGCTTTAATACAAGTTGAATAAAATCATAAAAACCTTGCAAAAATTTAAAATAAAATAATTTTACAAAGTTTTTATCATTTTATTTGAGTTTTATTGAAGCAATGAATTTTTCTAATTGATATAAGTTACAGTAAGGATAGCCCAACTTTTGCAATAAGTCAGAAATATTGAACAAAAAAATGCAAACTTTGATATAATATCTGCCGATCATAACTATTGATATTAGGTCACGGTCGCTTGAAAGTTTTCGACTCATAATTAAGGCACGAATCCACCTGTAAAGTTTTTGCTACTAGCTATGAGACACCATGTATACGTGTGAAAGATGTGTGCGTGTGAGTAAACCTGACACGGTAAGCAAATAATAATGATGGCTTGCCTCCAAGTAAAAACCACCATTGTGTTTGGATAATTAAATATTAATATGCATTGATTTTACACAGAGCTATTAAGGCCTCATAGTACACAATTTACATTTTAGCTATCTGGAGAGCCAATTTAGGCACAGAATACTTACTAATAAGTTAGAGGTTTAATGTGGAATGTGAATTGAAATACAATGAACCAGGAACGTACAGTGGTAACATTGAAGTTTGACATTTAAATAAGCATATATTTTTTTGAAAATTATAATAACAGAGTGGTATCCAAGAGACGGTAAAAGAAACAAAGGTGGACAAACGAAAAGACGGGAAGACGATCTAAAAAAGGTGGCTGGTCCAGAATGGATCAGAGTTGCAAAGTATAGAGAAAAATGGAAACCTTTAGGGGAGGCCTATGTCGAAAGACAAGCTGTTTCTAAAAATCATTATTTTTAGAAACACCCGAACGCTGAGAATTTAGAATAATTTAAATAATATAATATATATAACAAAAAAAAAATCTTTTTAGTCACTGAGATTAGAATGTTTTATAAGTTTAACAGCAATAACGGCTAATTTTATTTTATATTATTTTATTTATTTTATACTTTGAAAAAAAAAATCATATTAAAATAAATATTCCGTAACAATGACTCGCAGCGGCACTGGCCCTGCCATTTTTACGAAACACAATGGTTTTTCGAATGCTCGAGAACATTCTTTACATTTCTAGTGTTTGCGGGAAGGTTCCCGTCGCTTCCAGACTGCCAAATGTTGCAGATAATCCTAGAGTGCTGTAGGGTGTTCTATAGCATTCTATAGTGTTATTCCAAGGTGACATATTATAAGGGATTCAGACAGATGCATTTCGTTACAATATTATATAAATAATTAAAATTATAGTTCATATTTAACTAAATATATGCATCAATAATTGTATGAAAATGTGAAAAAATCATTCATCATCACGAATAACAGCATAAAGATGCGTAAGACGTGATTGACCCGGCTAGTTGCCACGCCGCTGCCTATTGCAAAATTAAAATGGCAGTGGGATGGACATATGGCTCGACAGGAAGATACTAGATGGGCACCCAGAATCCTACAATGGAAGCCCTGGACGAAAAATAGAAGTGTCGGAAGACCTCCGTAAAGGTGGTCTGATGACACAGTCCAGCAAGCAGGAAGAACCTGGACGCGTAGGGGGAGAAACAGAGATGAGTGGAGGAAAATGAAAGAGACCTACATCCAGCAGTGGAGAGAAAAAGGCTGAGGAAGAAGATAACTCACAACATTAGCCTTGAACCTGGCCTCGTAATAAGGCCTGGACTTGTCGATACAGCCGCCCAGCTTCTTGGCCAAGGACTGTATCTTGAAGGTGCTCTCGTACAGCAGCTGTCGAAAGATCAGGCGAGCCTCGTCCAGGTCCACCTCCAGCTTGTTGATGTCATCTGTCGACGTGTTCAACCGTTCCAGTTCAATCTGAAATGGAGGTGCATTTAAAGGTGGTTACTAATAAACCATATTACATTGATGGATTATTTCTATGATATGCACACAGACTACCATAATGTATAGACACGAACTAACAGAAATTTCTTGATATACGCTGTGGTTCTACGGCTGGATCCACTATGTTTGATTCATTTAAAAAAATGAGCCTGTAAATTTTGAAACAATTATAAAAAGGATAAACTAAATACTGTTAGGAAATATAATGTCTTAGTAAATAAGTAGCGCTTTATTACAAAAATATGTTTTTACTTGAAGAGACTCAGTTGGGAACGAAATTTAAAAAAAAAGCTTCCACTGTAAAAAAATATTTTTTGTTTACTAGGGGATTCAATTATCCAAAAATACTTTAACTGCATTTAGTGATGGTATTTTAACTGGTGAAACACTAACCGTTATTTGAGATTTGTATCTGCGTCGGTGATTGACAACTGATTTTTTACAATTCGACGGGCAACCTCGGTACTAGATAACGATTACATATATCTTAGTAATCAATCATCAAAGAAATCAGATACAAATCCCAAATAACTGTACCAAAAATAACCGGTTAAAATAACGGCTTAACCATCACTAACTGCATTATACATGTATCTTAAATATATGCAAGGGCGGCACACTTTAGTGTTTGTGTAGTCCTGATTGTGTCTGCCATCACTTCAACGCTGCCGTATCTCATTATTGGTTTTACGCATGCTTTATAGATTCTCATGTTGCTCTTGATGGGCATATCTTTATTTTTTCAAATTGTGGATTTTAGAGCGTTAGAGATTGCCGCTGCCTTCTTAACTTGGGCTTGTATTTCTTCACACAGATCAACTTTTCCAACCAAGGTTATGAAGGTGCTGACCCGTTCTATGGGTTTGTTCTCTGTTGTCATGCATTTAGTCTTTTCGACAGCTATTGCCATGTTGTATTTCTTACGAGCATTGTGTAGTCTGTCAAGCATTATTTTTATGTCATTATTTTTCTCTGTATTATTATAGCATTACGTAGCAGACGCCACTGACAATTTCCTCTCTCATCCTATATAATAATCTTTTTTGGGGCCCTCACAGAAATGAGGCTATTTATATATGAGAAGTGAATGGTGATGGCTCAGAGCTTACAACCTGTGTGAGCTGGCTTAAGTGGTCACTCTACACAATGCGACATTCACCAATTCCATCGTAAGAAAACCCACACATTATCAAAATTTTGAAAGTTCTATACATATGTTTGAATCAAGAACCTCTTGTATATTACTATGGTCTCTGCTAGAGACATCTGTTGTTATTTTTTCTCATTAACGAGTTAGTATACATATATAGATTTCGCAATTGGTAATGATACCTATATATTTTATTTTTCAAAGTGGAGATCTTACAATGGAGTTGGTGAACGTTGTATTGCGTAGAGTGATCACTTAAGCCAGCTCGTACAGGTTGTAAGCCCTGAGCCATGGTACAGGAGACTTCCATCCACTTTTCTCATATATAAATAGCTTCGTCTGTGTGAGACTTCTATAATTATCCTTAATTAATTAATCATCCCTCTGGGGACAAATCCAGTAACTGTGTTCTTAGAACATACTTTCATATAAGAAATTTTTAAAATATAATGTTAGTTTTTTTATCACCACCAAGTTAGTCCTATTTTCATAGCACAGTCTTTTGGCTTAGTTTAGTCACGTATTCCGTGTTCGCGTCTCTATTTATTTAAAAAAAAATAATAATAATAATAATTCTGAAAACCTTCTTCAATATTCGAGAGCAATTCTTTGATGAAAATCCATCTTAATGGACATTACAAAGTTTGCATCTGTTAAACAGCCATAAATTATAAACAAAAATTTACTTGCATTTTAAGAAACGCATATAAAAAATATACTTATAATGTTATGGCACAGTACATTCATCTCCAGTTTGCAGCTAATTAAATATTTAATAAAATATTTCAAAAATACTTTAGCTAACAATAGTAGTCAGAATTTCATTCAAAGTTGTTTAACGCAATTTTTAAATAAGTGTTAATAATTCAACAACAAAGATTTATTTTCTTAAACAAATATAA
Source organism: Agrypnia vestita (assembly GCA_016648135.1). Lineage (NCBI taxonomy): Eukaryota > Metazoa > Arthropoda > Insecta > Trichoptera > Phryganeidae > Agrypnia > Agrypnia vestita. The sequence continues at coordinate 14,494 of JADDOH010023968.1, forward strand.
TTATGTAGATTGCTTAATATCACATGAGGAAGTTTACGATTAACATAAAGCATGTTTATATATAGAAGTGATGAAGTAAAAACCAAATATGTATGTATTGTGTGATCCATGAATAATATAAACATTTAATGTAGTATAGGCGGTGTGAAAATTTGTGTAAAAGACTAATTTGCGACATTGTAAAAAATCGATTTTCTTACCTGAACCCGTGGGTCGACAGTGTCCATACAATCAGAGGCACATTCAGACATAATTGTAGAAGATATTTAGTGTTCCTTTATTTCTATTTAATAGATAATAATTAAATTGCAAGACGAAAACATTTTTGACACATTACGGGCTGCGATCAAGTCAACAAAAAATATCAGATGAAAATTGATACCAGCGCAAATAATATAAAATTATATTTAAAGTTCTTAAATGTACCTATTATTGTTCATGGTCCATAAAAAATGACAGCCGCTTAAGATTTGTCTATACTTTTGTACATGTGTTTTGACTTAATCGCTACTGACTTTTATTAGAATCGTGTTAAATTTTATAAAATGACTGACAATAAAAGAAAGTATTCCGATTTGATTCGGACGATCAACGAGGGCGATGAGGTAGAAGATTTGTCTGATAAGTCCGACGAGGAAGTCGAAGTAAATCATATTTATTATTATTTGAACATACATAACCTCTTTTTAAAAATAATGTTTTTAAACTATCATTTACTCAAGTATATATTAATTTATGTTTGGATATTAAATACTATTGCTCAATATTTTCAGTATCAGCCATCTAAACAGAAAAACAAGACGCAGCTTGATTTTAATCCAAATTTCAAATTCGTATCCAGTGTAGCTGACTATAACAAAGTAAGTACCCTTATAAATACGTACCGTAAACTGGGGTGAATAGGGACGAAATAGAACTTTGCACATCAATTTCTTAATAACGCAATACAATATGACATTGCTAGGGCAATACAAACATGTCCGGTTGGTTAGACAATAAGAGAAAATAGAAAAAAATCTAAAAGCATGATAATAATTTATGTTTTTTTTAGCAAAATGTATGTTGTCCCTATTCAGGCCTGAACTGGGGTGAATAGGAACGTGACCGGGGCGAATAGGGAAAAAGGACTAGGGTTGTCAAAAATTAACACGAGTATTAACGAAATAAATATATTATTTCTTATTATTTATAGGAAATTCAATTACCAATGTACCTATTTATATAAATAATTAACATAAAAATTTACCCATCTTATTGACATAAAATCAATGTCTTAATAGCGAGATATATAATTATCAAAAACATTTTTTTTGGCATTACGATCAAGATAGACTTATCATTTTCAATTACATGCTTGCCTTTGATTTATTCAAGGAATATAAACACCAATTAGAAATAACAAAAATATCGCTTCTAACACGAAATAAAATTCTTGTAATAAAAATATTATTCAAGGAATATAAACACCGATTAGAAATAACAAAAAAATCGCTTCTAACACGAAATAAAAGTCTTGTAATAAAAATATATGGTGGTACAAGTTTGCAACAAAATTAAATAATAAAATAATATTCAAAACATCAAGAATCAGCGAATTCTGTAAGTGCGTCGAGTGGTCGAAGTCGAAAATACAGCATGAGAATTTGCGAGTTCACTGTTGAATCCTCACAGTGAACTAACTCACTTTGGCGCGCTTACAAAATAGTACCCCTGATATCTATCCTATGACGTTTTTAGCATACGAGATCAAGAATTGTTATTATGCTATATTATACAAAATTAAATTATTTATATACGTAATCAAGAAACATAACAATAAAGATAAATAATAATATCGATCCTTATACAAAATAAAGTTCGTAATAAAAATAATAAGTAATTGTCTGAAATTATAACAAAATAAAGTATGTTTACTAAAATTATATAAAAAAATGAAAAGCAAGATTAACAACAATAAGTTTTACACATCACCGTCCATAAGATCACGCAATATGTCGTCGTCTTCAGTGTAATATTTTTTTTTATTTAATTTTGTTTTTGTATTAATCGAATCTTTCAATGCTACTCTCTTCATTTTCATATTATAAATATTCACTTTTTCTTTGGTACCATCTAAGATTTCATCTGATATTATTTTTATTTTTTTTGTAATTTCCTTATGTTCTATTTTTTTCTTGCGCTGAAATTATTTCGCCTGTATTTTTTAAATCTCTTTTAAATCTATTTTTCATTGCTCATTTAATATCTGTTTCATAAGGTATTTCCACAAATTCTTGCACGCAAATATTATCGTCGAACACTACAGGCAGTTTTTCAATGTCGTATTTTTCAGTGTGATTTATATCTGAGAAATCGTTCAGATTGACAGAATCAAGAATATGTTAATGATCTGCACCCTCGGTTTCTATTTTTGATTCACTTTCCTGGGTTTGTAAAATTCTTGCTTTACTATTTACTTTTTTTTTTTAAAAATATGTTTATTTGGCGTTGTGGCACTAACTAAAGTACTTGTGTTTATGGTCATTGATTTTGATTCAATTTTTTTTTCTGTCTTCCTGTATTTGTCTACCAATAATAGTGGTCCTGTGTTGAATATTTTCTTTAAATGCTGAGTTAAATTTAAAGTAATTTTTTTCCTGGCTTTTAATCGAATCGTCTAAATGACTTTTTGAAAATCGGGTTTCAAGTGTAACTCTATCCCTCACAGATTTTGCTTCGAATTCTTTTTTTCTTTCTTCTGGGATGAGTTTTGCAATCATATGTCGAGGTTTAATGTTTTTTGTTAATTTTGATTGGATCTCATTATTTTCCTGATGATATTCTAAATCATTGTTGGTTCTAAGTGTGATTATTTCCGAATCAACTTCATTCGATGCATTACTCTTACAGCTACTTTGTTCATGGTTGTACTCCATGTCAGAAATACAGTATTCGTCGATTTCGGTGCACACGCTTTGACCTGACTTGACGTCGATTTTCTTTCTTTTATTAGATGTTGATGCCAGTACCATATCGCATTTCTTTTAAAATGTCTAAAACAGTCTGTCCTATAACATCACTATCAATATTGTGTTCATAGTGTCTTTTTTGTCCAGGTAATCTCTCTAACACTTTATTTTTATTTAAAGGGTTTATGCCACTCTTCATGAAACCTGCTAATATATTTGTCGAGGCTTGGCATTCTATGTGACACAGTTATTTTTTAAAATAATTTTGGAAAGACGCTTTTCGGTATCGTGGGTAAATTGCGGCCTTCCGTTTTTTTCCATGTAAATAGAATTTCTCTCCAGGCGCCTTTCATAGGCCTGAAGAAGGCAACATCTAGAGGTTGAGTAATATGAGTAGAGTTAGCCGGAAGGAAAACAAAATAAACGTTTTGTTCTTTACATTCTTTGATCAGATCAAGAGACAAATGTGATGAAAGAGGATTTCTCCTTCCCGGGTCATCGGAAAGGTTAGTCTCGTCATAATTTATTATATTTTGCAGTGGTACGCCTTCCAATGACTTTTCTAATTGCTGAAAATATTCTTCAATTATTTCTGGTGAAACATTCGCGCGCGATCGTTTTATATTTTGACTCATGCGAAGAGAAATTTTTTCTCTATTTCTTCGGAGGAAACATTTTACAAAGTCGGGGCCTGGCATATTGTCTTTAAATCTTTTTATATCTACACCGATTCTGTCTAAGTATCCTTTAACTAAGAACCTTTAACTCGAAGGTCAAAGGTGTCTAAGGGGTATCCCCATTCAGAACAATGGTTCAAATATTGTATTATGTGTTCCTCTTCTTGTACAGATAAAACTGTTTGCCCTCCGTGGGTTTTCATAATCCTCGTATTGTGCCTGTGCAGCACAGATTTAGGAATATCATATTTTTTACTTATTTCAGCAAATGACATATGTGTTGTTTCATATTCTCTGAGCGCCGCACTTAAAGTCAAATCATTATATTTTTTATACTGCCTCTGACCACTGGGTTTGTATGTCCTAGGCATATCTAAACAAAACATACATATTTATATTGAATTAAAATACAACATAAATTATATACAAACATATATAAATTTTTTGCAAAAATGTGTGTTTGTACGGGTAGGTACTAGGTACTATCTATCTACGAACATGTTTTCTAGAAATCAATTTTTTTTTTAAATAATTGTCATAAAAATAACTAATTTTATAGCTCGTGGTCAGGATGCGTAGTCAGTGACAACCCTATCCCAATACAAACCTTACCGTTTCAAGTCCCCCCACATTCGTCCCTATTTACCAATAACACCGTTCCTATTAACCCCTGAGGCCATCCCTATTCACCCCGTTACCGTGTCTATTAACCTCAAAACTCAATCAAAATTACAGAGCTTAATATAATTAGTTTTACAAAGTAAATACATAATATCTTGACTTACTTGTGTTTGTGCAGCTTCAGCAATAGATAACAATCACTCAAAAACCACGGCCAAGACGAAAATACTTTTTATTTTTCGGTTCGCGGAAAGTTTCTGGGGACACCAAACATCCAAGTACGCAGACCGTTTTTCAAAATAATATTTAAATCATTTAGCTCAACTTTTCAATTAATCCAGTGCTGCCACATTAGGAATTAAATATTCTACTATTTAGTAAAACAGTTCACCACCAGTTTGGGTATAATTTTATTTATTTATTCTACTACAAATCTCGTTCCCGCTTTCGTCCCTATTCAGACCCCGATCCCTATTCACCCCGTTTTACGGTATGTATAACTCGTCACAATATTTGTGCGTTTTTGTTTAAGTACTTCATCTTTATACTTTTTGATAAATTTTTCTCAATTGAAAGTAGGAACCCAACATTTTCGAAATGTACAAATCAATCTTTAAATATAAAACTATTAACTGAATTTACTAATAGCAGGCTCCGGGAATATACATCCTTAGGTGCTCAATAGTTTAACAGTCAAAACATTTTAATAATTATTTGTTATCTAAGCAAGGTCTACTAACGAATGGAAGAAAGATCTCTTCAAGTAATTTTATAATTTTTTTGTTTCACAGGATACATGGGACGATTTGGCTAAATATGTAAAGAGAAAAGTTAAAAATAAAACAGAAGATAGGATCAGCAAGATGCGGGAACAGAATAAATCTGATGATTTGATTATCAAGAGTGAAGATGACTCCGATGAAGGTAACATCAATTAAAAAAACAATACTTCATAGACAAATCACATTACAGCTCCCATAAATAGCGGGTGTCCGTAGCTAGTAGCAAAAACATGAGGGGAGTATTTCTCGTTTAATATTGAATAGAAAATATTTTTTTACTTCGCGTGAAATGTCAACAGTCATGGAGATACGCAACATCAAAGTTTACTTCTTACTTATTTCTTACTTAACTTCTGTAAAATATTGAAGTGTCGTGAAAGTTCTTCATATTGAATGAATGAATGAATGCAGAAATTTGAACTATCTTTTTTTGCAGGGTTTTAACAGGGATTTTTTTGGTATTTTGAATGACATTTTACCCAAAGTGTAAAAAATATATTTTCTATTCAAAACTGAATGGGAAAGACCCCCCAAAGTTTTTTCTAGCTATGAGACATCCTATATAACATTGACTGAGAAAACATTATGGAAGGAATTTTCGAAAAATATATTTTGATTTTAGATGCTGCCAGTTGTGATGATATTCATATTTCTGACGACGAACTCAAAAAAGACAATCTTAAAGTAAAACCAAAAAAGCTGACCAAGAAGCAAAAACTAAAGGAGGTAAATCAAATCACTTATTTTCTAAAATAAGTATATGGGCTAATGATTGGAGACAATTTTTTCCTCTTTGATCTAGTGCTCATTGTACATGTACAACATAAATATATATACAACTTCCAAAAATTGGATAGATGTGGTATTATAGATGGGTGGAAATGATGAACGTTAGATTGTATAAAGTGATCACACACAAAGCCAGTCGTACCATAGATCGTCAGCCCTATAAACGAACACCCGACGACTTCCATATCTACTTTCCCATAAAAATATAATTACGTCTCTATGAGATATCTATATGTAATATTGTGATTAGTGAAATATCTAATTGGTATTGAGGTTTTTATAATTGGAAATTAATTAGGAGTTTGTTTTATACGGAATGTAACAGAGCTAGTACGAATTCTTTTCTAATTAATGAGCCAAAAGTTCAAGCAACAATATTCTAATATTAATAGTTATGGAGATAAACGACTTCAAAGTTTTTGCATTTTTTTAAAATATTTCTAATTTATCTTCTTTTAAACATTTAATTGTTATTTGAGTAAATTTTATAGAATAATAAAAATACATTTTCTTCAAAACAAGTCAAATAAAATGATTTAAACTTGCAGAAATTTAAAAAAATATATTTTTAGTAAAGTTATTGTCATTTTATTTTACTGGTGTTAATGCAAACGACTTTTAAATATTCGATATAAGTTACTTGCATGATAGTTTTACATATTACAGAAATATTTATAAAAATGCAAACTTTAAAGTCACATCATGTCTATAACTGTTGTAATTAGGACGTAGTTGTTTGAATATTTCGATTCATAATTTATGTAGATCAAGAATCTATAAGTACATTTTGAATGATTTTAAATTTTGATTTTTTTAAAGTGATTTTTATTTAAATTATTTATTATTTAAAATAGATATAAAAAACAAAGTTTTACTTTACACCCCCGATAAAGTTATTCAGCGCTAAAGAAAAATAATAACAACGTTAAAAGTAATATAGAAGTTAAAAAATATTTTTGTCGAAAATCAGAAAATATTATTGTAAAAGAAATTGTAAATTTGGTTATTACCACACAGGGCATTACCACAGCCCTGAAATTTTGTCCTTAATAATGTTCCATGTACCCAGTCGAACTACTCGAGTGCCGACGCCTTTTTACTGTGACAATACTAGAACAAATGCTCACTACAACTCGCTAGTACCTAGAATACACAGGTTAGGTAACAATTATACAAACATAGCGGACGTGTTTGGTTCTGGCCTGTCACAGTATAGGGGCGCGATACTGAGAGCGCTTCATTCCGCCATAATGTAAATTATATACACTTTCTTTTTTTTGTTTTTCTCTCTGTTTATATTATTTTTGCAAATAACTGTTATATACCTACATATGTAAAAGCCTATTTAGGCGTAAATGAAATGAATGAATAAATGAATGAATGAATTTCAGTAATATAATATTGTCACGTGTCGTGACTGCAGGAGGAATTAATGAAAAAGCTGGGATTTAATACAGGATTTATTGAATACCGATTGATTAATTAAACTTAAGTACAAAGTTGCTTATCACTATTAAATGTAACGCTATTCCTTAAATTAAACTGATTCACAAATTTATTACTCGTAAATAGACACTTTATATTCGCTTTAACCTCTCCAACAATTCCATCAATTTCTGCACTTATTAATTTCGCTTCGGTTTTATTTTGCTACGTAAGAACTTTCTAGAATCGCTGTCGAATTACCGCTCGTTTGTCCGGCCTGACCCGCCGCTCGCGGCTTCGCTTTTATTATCGCTGTCAACGCGCACGAATAATAACTCCCAACTCACTCCCGTGTGTCGTATTTATATTCGCTAATGCTGATATCAAAATTTCGAGACGTTTCCCGCGTTTTCGAGAAGTTCCTCGCGTTTTCCAGACTTTTGGAGATGTTTCTCGTAAGCCATAGATTATGCTAGGCCGTTCTGGAATCTTCGTTAGTATTGTCATCATTTCAAACTGTCACTTGACATGAGTGCGTGATTCTTTTTAGCCTCGTTACAATATATACCTTGCATTCACCTTTTTTTATTTAATCCTGCACATTAACATTTAAGAAAGAAAAAAATCTATATATTCGGTCGTATTGTAAATCTTGTACATCGTTTACATCCCTAATATGATCCAAGAATTCGCGTTTACGCAAAATGTATCTAGCGATTTGTTGAACTAGCAAAACTTGCATTCGTATAGAAAGGGTCACGCACATTGCCTTTCGCAATTGTAAAGTCGGGTGTTAATGTTAGCGCATTTCTACGATTTGGTTGGCTTGGTTCAGATAATTTACATACGCCGAAAGAACAAATATCTATATTTTGAGGTTGATAGATTTCGACGCCAGCTCTGGGGATACGGAAAAAAAGGGCAACATTCGCCAGAACTATGAAACTTGCCAGGTATAACTCTTAATATTTGTGTAATGTGTGGTCAATGTGATAACATGGTGTGTAAACAGACACTGCATCGAAAGAATATCAAAATATGATGCAATATTTATCAAAATAATAAATATTAATTTCAGGAGCTGGAGAAAGATAATCCAGTTGTGGAGTACGACCTCGAGTTTGAAGAGGCTCCCCTGTATGATGAAAATGCAACCTTCTATGCGATGAATCTCTCCAGACCGTTATTGAAAGCCATCGGTGCCATGAATTTTGTTCATCCGACACCGATACAATCTGCTACCATTCCGGTCGCTTTGTTGGGTAATATGTTTGTTTAATAATTATAAAAGTTATAATGAAATTACAAAGGTTTCTTGGATCATCGTAGAATGCAAGTTAAAGTAGAAAATATTTGTTTGTCCTTTGAACATGCGTATTATAATAATATGAAAATATTTTTATTTATTTATTTTATTTGTACAACAGATACATACAATGATTTTTATAAAATAAATTACATGTTATTACATCTAAACATTCCATTATACTCCATAATATGAGCCAATAGCTCGAGTTTATGGGAGGAGTACTTGCAAGCCAAGTTATAAGTTTTTATTAAACAGAAACCATTTGAAACATGTAGGCAATGTTACAATACATCACTGTCCAAATTCAAGGATTTGACTTTCTTCTTAAACATAGCTTTTAAAAAAAAAGATTTTTATTTAAGACACAAAAACACTGGACGCAAACTTAACTGGAGCACTATTTTGTAATTCACACTGATTATCACTAGATTATTCCACTTGTCTCTGGAATACTTTATTTCATATTGTTTTTTATCGCTCACTGATTCGCTACACAGGTAGGTACTTGGGTAATTTATCACTGGCACGGATCACCCGCTGTCTGTTTGGGTCGTTTCTCTATGACTGCGCCAAACGTCAAAATAAGGCTGTTGCGTAGCTATGGTGACACTTATTTATATAGGAAATGTTATTCTAGTATTAAGTGTTACATATCATTTCCTATCCCCACGATCCCAAGATTTTTCAAGGTTATACATATAAAGGCGAAGTTTGAGAATCCTTTGTTCACTTTCCAGGCAAGGACGTTTGCGGATGCGCTGCTACGGGCACCGGTAAGACAGCCGCCTACATGCTGCCGACCCTGGAGCGCCTGCTTTTCAAGCCGCACACGGGGGCGCCGGTCACACGCGTGGTGGTGCTGGTCCCCACCAGGGAACTGGGTGTGCAGGTCTACCAAGTCACCAGGCAGCTGGCGCAGTTTACCACCGTGGAGATAGGCATGTCCGTGGGCGGGTTGGACCTCAAAGTTCAGGTGATTAAATTCTGCCTCTATAATGATTATACGAATATTTAACTAACCTTATCAAAACTTAAACTCACCAAGATTATACTAATCTCTCAGAACTTTTAAACTGGCTTTGTATACTAACTGATATCACTCAGAAAATACAATTTGAATAATTAATCCAAAACAAACCCGTCTATAAAATAAATGGTAAAGATTGTCAAGCTATGTACATTGAACAAACTGGAACAAAAATTGAGATAAAGACGCAAGAACATGGAGAGGAATCAAAAACTTTAGCGTCCATTCAGAAATAGCAGACAGCGATAGCATGGAATTAGTACATAATTGTAAAATTATTGAGTAATTATAACAAAAATTGAATTAATTTCCAAACACCTATTAAGTCCCTTCTACTATGCTTATGAACCCCACCCCTACACCCACCCGACTCTAATCTCCCCCCACTCCCCAACCATAAGTAGTACACAGTTCTTTAGTCTTAAGTTTAGTATAATTAACATTACTGAAGGTGATGCGTCAGCAGTGAAAACTTTATAATTATTATAAAAAACAAATAGTGAAAGTAAAGTCTTATTATTTTTAAATATAAATTAAAATAGCCTTTCGCAAAGGTTCACAAGAAAATTCCGAAAAATTAATTTCATCTCTACATGCTTGTAGCCCAGCGAAAATTCTGAAATTTATAATGAAAAGCTTGAGTTCGTAAATTGTATCAGTGGTCTTGATTAAAGAATATAAAGTAGTAAGATTCATGCCTGAAATTAGGAAAAAAAGGAAATAAAGAAATAAAACACAAATCACTTTGTTTTCACCACATTATTAGATTATGCAATCTACATGTTTCGAGAACAATGTTCCCTTCTTCAGGATTGTCTGTGTACTGAATCAACAGACAATCCTGAAGAAGGGAACATTGTTCTCGAAACATGTAGATTGTATAATCTAATAAAGCGGTGAAAACAAAGTGATTTGTGTTTTATTTTAATAATAATGTCACCACAAAGTTCAAGCCTTCATTCAGAAGAAAAAATATTCTTCGAACAAGAAATAAAGAAATGTAAAAAAGTGGCATTTATTTTCAATAGGCTAAAATACATACGATTTACCAAACCAGTAAACTTAAAATATGAAAATTAACTTCGGCGTAATATGTATATGTATGTATTCATTATATATTTTATAGGAACAAGTACTCAGGAAAAATCCAGATGTGGTTATTGCAACGCCGGGTCGACTGATTGATCACTTGAAAAACACTCCGTCCTTCAGTCTTCACTGCATCGAAGTCCTCATCCTTGACGAGGCAGACAGGTGATTACATCATTTATATTGTTTGGGTTAGTTTGTTGATTTACACAACATAATACCATAGGTTATTATTAATAAACCTTTAAATAAACTGCTGGTTCTGTGGGTATTAGAATTAGATGTATTGTGTTCAATTTTCAATGGATGGAATCATTGTGTTTTTATATAGAATTTTGAATGGAAACAGGTGTATTCTTCATTGCTCTTTAGACTTAGGTTATTGCATATTAAAATTAGGATATTCATAAATACACTTCCCGATTATCCGGGGATTATTACAATTAACCGGGTTGCAGATTAACCGAGGCAATAAGAGATTTTTAATGTATTTATTTACATAGCTAATAGTTATGTAAATAAATACATTAAGTTATGAACATGCAAAATTATGAACATCCCGAATCACAAAATTTCGGGAATCCCTGTCAATAGTGTACATATTTATTTTGATACAAGCGGGAGAGCATGCCGCGAATCTATTGTTTATGTAAATACGCTTCTAAGTGATGTATTTTGGACTAATTTAATTGTATATTCTCTTATTTTATATGCCTAATATTGTATTTTCGTGCCATATGACCGTGTTAGTGTATTTATAACTTAAGAGTCATGTGTAAATTTTGCATCAATGTTATTGCGCAACAAGTGAATGCCCTGTTTTAAAGTGAGTATGTGCGGCAAAAGCAAAGTTTTTTTTTTGAATAATTAAAATTAATTAGAGATTTTTACGCATCATCTGGGTAGTCAATAAGATTTAAAAAAAACACGTGATTTGTTAAATTTCTATCAACGGTGAAAAACTTCACACGAATAAATACACAGAGCTGCAGATTATAATATAAAGTTTCAAGATTTTTTATTTAGTGTTTGTAATTATTTTTCTCTTTATTTTATATCTTCGGAATTGCATTTTCTTGCTTACGTGAACTGTCATTGATAGAAATTATAGTTTGTGTAGTAAGTAACCTTAAATTGGAACAATTGAGTGTCCAGCTATGTTCCAACTCAAGGTAAGCAATATACATTTTTATGTATGCCAAAGAAGTATAACTTCTAACGCGTGTATACAGGGTTATTTGGAAAACATTAATAACCTCGCATGAATATATTCCTGCCTTGATTATGAGTCGAAAATGTTGAAGCTATTATGACCTAATATCAATAGTTATGGAGATATGCGACATCAAAGTTTGCATTTTTTTTCAATATTTCTGACTTATTTTTTGTAAAACGTTGGACTATCATTACAGTAACTTATATAAAATATGAAAAATTCATTCCCTTTAATACAAGTTAAATAAAATAATAAAAACATTCCAATTGGAATTTTTTCAGGGTTTTTACCATTTTATCTAACTTGTATTGAAACGAATGAATTTTTCGTAATCGATACTATAATGTACTGTAACGTAAGTTACTGTAATGATAGTCCAGTGTTTGACAAAAAATAAGACAGAAATATTGAAAAAAAAATGCAAATTTTGATGTCGCATATCTCCATAACTATTGATATTAATTAGGTCATAATAGCTTGAACATTTTCAACTCATAATCAAGGCAGGAATATAGTCCTGCGAGGTTATTAATGTTTTCCAAATAATCCTGTATAATTATTTAAATTTTTTTTCAATTTGACAACCTATTTCTACAGAATGTTGGATGAGTATTTCGCCGACCAAATGAAGGAAATTATCAAGATGTGCTCCCCTAAGAGGCAGACGATGCTGTTCTCCGCTACGATGACTGAAGAAGTCAAAGAATTGGCTGCTGTCTCGCTGTCCAAGCCTGTGAAGATCTTCGTCAACTCAAATAAGGAGGTTGCCTTCAATCTCAGGCAGGAATTTGTCAGGTTTGTCTATAAAAAAAATTTAATACCTCAATGCGGCACCATAGTATATTAAATATTGACCAAATACGCAATCTCGGACATCTACCAAAAATTCATTTTTTACTTTTTTATACCAATACACATAAAATACTCTTCTCCGGAATACAAAATTAAATTAAAAAAAGCAAATTTAGAAAATCAAAAAATCTAACTGCGTAAAAAGTTAACTTTAAATTAAAACTGAAAAGAAAAAAACAAGTACAGTAGTCTAGAATGTATCATCATCGATACACACATAAAACAAATAATAAATTCTAATGCGGAACATAGCGACTTTAACAGTCGGGACCCATTAAAAATCTAGACAGGCTCAAATCTTCCCAATAATGGGAAGACAACTGTATGAACAAAAACAAACAACTGTATAAAGCCAAACTTCAAACAGCTCTACTGTAAAATTGCTTATTTGTAGATGTCTTGGTTTATGTAGGGGCCATCGATAAAGTTGATAGAAAATATAATGGTATAGAACGTTCCGGGTTTTAATTTAGTGGTACAAACTGTATACACAGGGTGTAACAGAGCTAGTCCACAATACAATAGAGTCGAAAATGTTCAAACAACCATGATCTAATTACCATCAATAGTTATGAGACATCAATGTTTGAATTTAATTAAGTCTATAAGTAATTAGTATTTTTTTTTTATATACGATGGTCCAGGGCTTACAACCTGCGTCAGCTGGCTTAAGTGATCACTCTACGCAATGCGACGTTCACTGATTCCATTGTAAGAACAATGCACACATTGTCAGATATTTGAACGTTGTATTATATGTTTCCAAATTGGAATCATTCATATATTTGACGGGACTATTAGAGACTATATGTAGTCTTTTTTTTCATAAACCAGTATGCATAGATTTTCGCAGCTAGTCATGATACCTCTATATTTTTTAATGTGGAGTATTAAAGTTTGTATTTCTTTTTGTAAATATTTCTGACTTATTTTCTCTAAAATGTTGGATTATAATTAAAGTAACTTATATAGAAAATGATAAATTCATTAGTTTCAATACAAGTCAAATAAAATGTTATTAATTACTCTTATTCCAATGATATCATTTAAAATAAACCAACTTCTGCCTTCTCCAGGATACGTTCCGGCCGAGAGGGAGATCGCGAGGCGGTCCTGTGTGCGTTGGTGTGTCGCACGTTCCGTTCTCAATGCATGGTGTTTGTGGGTACGCGCGCTGCTGCCCATCGCTTGCACGTGCTACTGGGACTGCTCGGCATACGCTGCGCTGAGCTGCACGGCGCTCTCCCCCAGCCGCAGCGGCTTGCGTCGTTGAAAGAGTTCAAGGAGGAGAGGGCGGATGTGCTTATTGCAACCGACGTTGCCGCCAGAGGTATTTCATTATTTCAGTTTTTTATTGGCACCGATTATCTCACAGAGTATAAAATCGTACAGAGATGAACTAAACCACTTCTCTAGGCGAGAGAATTGAGTCATAGCGGAAATATAACCCCTCGTGAATGGAGACATACTTGGACTGTGTTATATATTTTGGTAGTCTGTGGATTACTTCCTGGCTGAATACAAGACAATTAATATTCTCATCCACGTTAAAAAGTTGAAGAGTTTAAACTTTTTTTTAACTTTAAACTTAAAAGTATTTAATCTATACTCTCTTCTAATAGTGAAGAATTATGTATTATAATGAAATGTTAACACCCCAAATATTATTATAATTATATTGTTATTTTCAATACGATTCTAATTACGGCAGAACCCTCGTTAATTTGAAATTTAAGAAACCCGAAAAACTTTTCGAATTGTGCAGAACCCTGTTAATTCGAAATTCAAGGTACAGAAAAGTTTGAAATCGTGAAGTGATTGAGAAAACTCATTAAAAACACATTTTTATTTTGTGAAAAACATACATATTTTCGCATACTTCAAGAAATCATTTCAAAAACACAATACATGTTTATTATATCGAGAATAGAAAGCCAAAAGGGTGTTAGTGATTATTTCAAACTTTTCAGAAGAGCAAAAGAAAGTTCTGTCAATTCGATTTTGTCAATGTTTCTTTTATTATTAAACGATTTCGATACATGTTTTGGATTAATGAATATAGAAATCGTTTAATAATAAAAGAAACACATACGAAATTAGATTGACAGAACTCTCTTTTGCTCTCCTGGAAAGTTCAAAATAATCGCTAACGCCCTTTTGGCTTTCTACCCTCGTATGTGTACTTACTAAAGTACCTTATGTACTTAATGTACTTACTAAAGTACCCGATATTGACATATTAGTTCCACTTGTGTGTTGTTCGCACTTTAGAAAAAATAAAATAATTTTTTTCCAATTCATAATGTTTAGATGGTCCTAATCGAAAACATTCAGAGTTATCTTTGAGTTTATGGAAGGCTTCTTCAATCTTCACTCCATTTTAACTTTCGATTGTGTCTTTTTTCCTGTTCAGACCGACACAAGCACACTTATTAGAAATACAATCGCCAAAATAATTCAGTAATTCTTGCAAATTCTTGTAAACATTTTAACAACACAAATACTGTTATTAGAAAAAATAATCAATTTTTCAATTTAAGAATTTTAAAAAATGAAAAACAATTTTAAGTGCGTCCAAGTACGAGTAATTAATGCAAATTAAAACTATATGCTCATATATGTAATCAACTATAAAATTGACGTTTCGGGTGTTGTGTGTTTTAAAAATGTCTACTTGAAAATTTTGGAATTAGCGGGGTTTCATTGTGTAGGTTTTATACCATAGTGTCGGTGATGTGTTTTTGATTTTTACAATGGAAATTGTTCTCATTTCAGGTTTGGACATCAGCGGAGTGAAGACTGTCATCAATTATCTGATGCCGGCCACCGTTGAGCATTATATTCACAGGGTAAGAAATCTCTAAGCGGTACTATACATTGTCACACAAGTGCTGTGTGCATATCTTGATGGTGCTTCTCTGCCTTCAGGTGGGCAGAACCGCCAGGGCTGGCAGGGCGGGAGTCTCGGTGTCCCTGGCCGGAGAGAAGGAGCGCAAGCTGGTGAAGGAGATAGTGAAGAGGGCCAATAAGCCCGTCAAGGCTCGAGTCATCCCGCCGGAGATTCTGGACAAATACCGGAACAAGGTGGAACAGCTGGATCCGCAGATCGGTTGGTGCATATTTTTTGAGAGTTATGCACTCGTATTTATAATTAAGTGTTTGGTTTTTGTTGCACAAAAATTGTGGTTGGAATTTCTGCAAGATTTTAATCATTTTATATAGTTGTATGTATTAAAACAAATTAATTTTTAATATTCGTTACAAGTTACTTTCATGATAAATAAATATTTGAATGAATTCGTGATAAAATTCGCCTTTTGCAGACCAAGATAAATCAGAAACTAAATAAAATAAAGTCACTTTGTTTTTAAACCAGGGTTCGAAAAAATCCGATTTTTATATTAAAAATCAAAAAATCTGATTTTTTGATATATCCATTGGATACATATCCAAACTTTTTTCTCCTTCTTTGCACATGTCGATTGATACAATCGAAATAATTAGGAAATTTATTTTGTACATGAAGCATTATTTATTAAATAAATGAATTGCGTACTGAAATAAGCTAATACATATATGCAATTATTATATTAGGTCCTTACATATGAAATTGGCGTTTAGTATGGGAGGAACATAAAGCCGATTCTTTTTTATTATAATATATTTATTTAATCAAAGTATGTACCATTGCTATCTATGCACTTTTGCCATCTCATAGGTAGTTCATCGATCCCTTTACTAAAAAAACCATTCGGACGGGAATCAATAAAATCTTTGAGGGCGGTTTGGACTACCCCATCGGAGTTGATTTTTTCCTTTGCAAGAAGTTATCCAAATTTCGAAAAAAATGGTAATCTGTTGGGGCAAGGTCCGGAGAGTACGGTGGATGTCTTAGACATTCCAATTGAAGCTCCTCTAATTTGGTAGCCGTCTGTTGTGCAGTGTGTGGTCTAGCGTTATCATGAAGCAGCATTGGCCTAGAGCGATTAACCAGCCTCGGTTGTTTAGCAGCTAGCTTTTCCATCATGGTTTGCAGTTGCTGACAATAGACATCTGCCGTAATCGTCTGGCCAGATTTAAGAAGGCTGTAGTGAACGACACCAGCACTAGTCCGCCAAAACGCTCACAAGTAACTTTTTTGGAGTCAATTTTCGCTTGGGGCATGGTTTGGCTGGTTCGGCAGGGTTCAGCCATTGCGATGAGCACTTCCTATTATCGTACAGGATCCACTTTTCATCACAGGTAATGATTCGATTTAAAATCCCTTCATTATTGTGCCGGTTGAGTAATGCAACGCCGCAGTCAACGCGCGTTTGTTGATTTGCTTCCCTCAATTCGTGAGGTACCCACCTTTCAAGCTTTTTCACCTTACCAATTTGCTTCAAGTGGATTAAAACAGTTTTATCACTAACACCGCAGCCTGCAGCTAACTCGGATGTGGTTTGCGATGGATCCGCTTCCACAATAGCCTTCAATTCTTCATTATCAACTTTGGTCTCCAGCCGTCCACGGGGCTTGTTCTGCAGGTCGAAATTTCCAGAACGAAAACGTTGGAACCAAAAACGCACTGTGTTTTCTTTTGCGGCACCGTCGCCATACACATCATTAATCCTTCGAGCCGTTTCTGTAGCACTGGTGCCACGGTGGAACTCGTACTCGTAAATAACGCGATATTTCAAGTTTTTCATTTTGTAAACTGAGTGACGCAAAGAAAAAAACAATTGAGGAAAAAACAAATGAATTATAATTTTCAAAACACAAATACATGGGTAAATAGCTGTATAAATTTGGATTTGGAATTCCTAACCAAAGAGAAGATATTTGAGATCAAATTTGCCAGTACGGCAAAACGCCAATTTCATATGTAAGGACCTAATATATAAGTTAAAAAAGTTGCTCTTTCTAATGGAGTGTTATGAGTATTTGTTTCTTTGTGTGAAATAAAAAATGGATTATATGAAACAAAATAAACTAAAAAACAACCATAGCACTTTTCAAAATACAACTAGCGCTATCTAGTAACAATCTCAGATATAAAAAAAAACCTGTAGCACTTTTTAAAATACAACTAGCGCCGTTTAGTAACCCTGTAGATATTAAAAAAATAACTTGCAGCACTTTTTAAAATACATCTAGCGCCATCTAGTAATGACCGCAGATATTAAAAAAACAATCTGTAGTATTTTTTTAAATACAACTAGCGCCATTTATTAAAAATCAAGCCATAAATATTGTGATATATATCCGCGTATATATATCCTCGAACCCTGATTTAAACCACGAGTTTTAGTTTGTTTCGCTTTACTGAAGCTTCATCAGGACAGTTTTTAAAACTAATTAATTTGTTAGTTAATAAAAAAGTGATATTACATATGAGTCGTATATTTCCAGACACCGCTAACATCTCACACAATAAGGTATAAATTACTTGACCTGTTGTAAATTTATTTGGTTTGGAGTTAGCGGTGTCTGGAAATATACGACTCATATTTAATCTAATGTGCCAAACAATACAGTGATTGCTTTCTACGAAAATAAATTTTAAGTTTTGATAAAGCTTATCCCACACATATTAATATAAGGACATTCAGTTGGAACATTTTCAACTCATAATTTAGTCAGGAATCTACTTGTGGACTAACTAGTGATGTTTTTTTTACCGTTATTTGAGATTTGTGTCTCATTGGGTCGATGATTCGTAACTGATTTTTTACAATTCGACGGGCAACCATCCATACTCAGATTCAAATCTCAAATAACAGTACCATGTGTATTTAATTTTGTTCAAACCGTTATTTTAATGAAATTATGGAAATTACATCACTAGGACTAACTCTGAATGATGGTATTTTAACCGGTGACACACTAACTGTTATTATTGCCTCTGAAGATGATGGTTGTGCCTATCGAAAGCACCTAAGTAATACACCCACAATAAGTGGAATAAAACATCTATAAATTATTGTGACATACATACTTCTTTTTGACATGAATAAGGATAAGCTATACCATTAATAGTGGGATACTCTATTGCGATGTTGTGATTCATGTTTAAATACAGTGTTGAATGATGAAAACAAAATGTTCCCACATTCCAGATAGCATTCTTCAAGAGGAGTATGCCGAGCGCATGCTGGCCAAGGCGGAGAACCAACACAACCGCATGGAGAAACGTCTTCAAGGGGAAGGCACGGGGGAGCGAGAACGGCCTTGGTTCCAGACACCACGCGAGCGGAAGGCAGAAAAGGAGCGATTGGCGCTCGGCACCGCCACTACTGGACAGCCAGGTTCGCCACTTTATAATTTTTATTATTAATAGTTAAAATCAATATTTATTGGTGATTTCTGTAATACATACCGACTCCAGTGAAACATCGAGAATTGAATCTCTACAATTCGTATGAAATATCCATTTTTGTTTCAATACTTAAATATGAATCGTTTAATTTCTTGCATTAAATTATTGTCTTTGTTTTAGTGGTGAAGAAAACCAACCCAGACGGAAAACCAGAGAGACCAGAAAGACAAGAGAAGAAAAAACAGAATGATAAGAAATCAAAGAAAAAAGGTTGGAAGAAAATGACACCAGAGGAGAGAGCTGAGGCCGAATTAGACAAGGTTTGTAAGATAAATTACATTTTTTTCTAATGTAACCCAAAGCCGTAACAGTGTGTCCGAACAATTCAAAGTATCTGTTCTCTGTGGGTATATTAGATATACAAAATATCATATTTCTCATAGGAAAGTCAGGGGAAACGGGACAAAAATGAATAATTTTTAAAGTAACATTTTAAATGTTTTTTTAAAAATAGAGACACAATCACGGAATGCGTGTCGCATCAATATTCTTACTACATATTTTCAAAATAAACTAAATGCCTGTGTTATGAAAATATGACTAACTTGCTGGTGTCCTGGAATGGGGCTCGAATCACCAACCACCGGTTCACTAGGCGAGCGTCTGACCGCTACAACAAGCTGCTTTAGGATCTAAATATTTTTGTTAATATGAACTTGATATTACCGTTTACTGTTGAGAATGACGAACAAGCAGTCCCATCAAAAAGAGAAACCAGTAGCCACTCGTGGTGAAGTGGAGAATTTTAATATGGTGGTTACAGGGCAGTCGTGTTTGTTTCACTTTTTGCAAATAAAATACATATACATTGCGAAGATTAAGCTTATTGTTTTTCTATGGAACATGTAAAATGTTAGTGCATTTTAGATATTGATTACTGTTTTTTTTTATTTTTTCATTTCTATAATAAACACGTTGATTTGCTCACTGCCAATAAGTGAGGGATCTTTTTGAACTAAATTCATTACAACCAAAATGTCAAAATAGCATATATTTTATTAGAATTTGAAAATTCTAATGTCAATACATATTTTCATTCACCTCAGTACCTACCTGAAATCTAAAATTCTATTTAATCATGGCCTCCACTCTGTTCAGCTCAAAGTACTTCACTGACCATCCCCATTGATAATACTGAATTCTTCAGCTCCTCATTCCGAGTGCAGTCGCCTAGGCACTATGCACAGGCATCACAGAACATAACTATCTACAAAAGCAATTTTACCTCTCTCAAAACCTTATAACCCGTGTGCATTTTTTTCCGTTTATCTATTACATATAATCCCTTCGCGTGTATTCTTACCGAACAAATGAAGGTTCTCAACCAATCAGAACGGTGTAAAAAAGTTAAAATTCATTCTTAGAATGAACTAAAAGTAAGCCATTTTTTCTATTTTCAGTTTATTGATATTATATTACAGTGTTTTTGTACCTTCGATTGTAAAATCTATTGAAATATGAAATAAAACAGACAAAACCCCAATGTAAGTTCAGTATTTTATTTTATAATCATTATCCTTGGGTAAGGCAATACTTAGTATGACAAGTCGATAGAAATTGCTATAGTATAAATATTTAAAGTGGTAATGTGATAAAACAAGTACTTATAAAAACTTTAGTTACAATTTTTTTTTATAAACTAGTGGCATCTAACCACAAATTTCAATAAAAACAATCAAGTAAAAATAGCACCTTTGTGTATTATTTATTGTAGCACACTACGTAAACATCTGCCGCACCACGGCACACTAAAGGTTGACCCTTAAATATAAATAGATTACTTGTCTAAGACCACTAATGAGTTTAACACTACACAACTAGTTTCGACAACTACCGATGTTGTCATCGACGGGTGATGATATAAGTCTAGTTGTGTAGTGTTAAACTCATTAGTGGTCTTAGACAAGTAATCTATTTATATATAATTATAATGTCATTTCACAAAGTTAACGCCAATTCAATAAATAATATAAAGGTTAACCCTTCATTATCCTCTATCTATCTACTTACTACTCATCTCGTTATCATGGAACTAGTTTTGTCACCGTAACATCGAATACCGGAAATATATTTCAATTGTTCTACCAAATTGTGTGGTTGGAAGAAATTGCCAACTGGTAATAAACCCGCCTTGTAACAATACGTATACTAAAAGTGAATAAATAAATATATAAATTTAGAGAATCTTGAACCATTGCACGTGACTTTTGCAGGTTGCCCAACTCCAAGTTCGCATGGCCAAGAGAAGCAAGAAGCAGAAGAGAATCCAAACGGTTTACGATGACGGCGGGGCCGGGGCGGCCGCCAAGGCCGGCCAAAAGAGGAAGGCGAGCAGCTTCACCAAAGACCTCACAGACATCTCCAAAAAGGGGGCCAAGAGGATGAGGTACGACGCAAATGTCAAGCAGAAGGAGATTAAAACTGGCAAGAGCTTTGGCGGTAAGAAGGGCGGGAAAAATACAAAGTCGCCCGTGGGGAACAAGGGAGTGAGGCCGCCGAAAGGCAAGGCGTACGGCAAACCGCAAAAGAGTAAGAAGGGTAAATTTTAATATTGAAAGATCAGATGATAGATTTAATATTTTTAAATAAACTTGTTATATCTATGTTTTGCTTTCTTACATTATTATCCACCTTTAATTCCCTGCATTTGAACACTGTTTCACTCGTAAGCAACATTATAACATTAGAATAGGAAGCTGAAGTATGGCTTATTATATTTGTCGACTCCTACAAAAAATAGCTCTGTGGACTTAAAAAGCAAAAGAGAGATGGCAGATCAATGCCTTTGAGATGCATGTTGCATGTAATGTGGAAAAAGCTACAGGCACTTCTCTGGTGACAACGCTAAGAAATGCAGGATACCGGGAAAGATGGAGAATAGTCTAGAGGGCGGGAGGTCACAACGGACCAACTTGGATGATTTTATAAGGCGTGTTAAAAAAACATCAAACCTTTGGTAGGCAGAAACATGTTTATTCATACACACTAATCTCCTTCAAAGTAGTTTCCTTGCTAATGCACACACTTCTCCTAGCTAACCTGCCAGTTTTTTTTCTTAAAAAAATAGGGATGCGAACACGGAATACATTTTACGTCAATATTCTTACCATTTTTAAACCAAGCAAAATTGCTTGAGCTATGAAAATAGAACTAAATTGCTGGTGTCCCGGAATGGGGCTCGAACCACTGACAGCTGGGCGAGAGTCATACCAATACACCAACAAGCGCTCTAACGGATACACTTCTTTTGGATTGTATTCAGCTGGGCCACCATGTTACATGTCTTCTCTCAATTCTATGACTCGTAACGGTGCTTCGTGTAAAGAAACATGTACGTATAAGGAATTTTGTTTATAATAAACATGCGAACTGAAGGATCAATAAGAAAAACAATTTGTTTATATTGTTAAAGCACAAATTTATTTTATACAATGCGTAAACGAGGTACATGAAAAATATCACTGCATTATTCTACATTAAATTACTACAGGAAAACCTCAAGTCTAAATCAAGTTCACAGAACTGGAAAAAATAAATTATAACTAACCCCACTGATTCAAAATTCGTAAAATGCATTATTTGCATGTTTATAAATTTGAAATCTTTGTCCATTCTATAACTAATGTGTTTAAAATTAATATCAATAATCGATAACCAAAAAAGTTGATTGAGTGCGACAGCATCGACAAGTATGTACAACATCGCATTGAGGAAACAAGTGAAAAGAATAGTGCTTTATTAACTGAGAAACATTTGTTCTTAAGAATCCTCCACTTGACATGTGCAAACAACCCAATACACAGATCATTGAGAAAGATTTGACACAAGTGTTAACGGCACCGGAAATAGAGGGCAATGCCGGAAGACATGGTATGACCTGGTTAATCAAATACTGGAAGACTAGCCTTACACCCATGAAAAATCACGGGAAATAATAATTGGCAATGACTCTTGCGTGTGACTGCGTAACATGAGCCGTGCGATTGATTGATTGCGTGTCAAAAAAGTTGTCATCCCAGCACGTTGCAGACAGACAACGAAATTATTATATTTACATGGTCATGTTAGGAGCATCAACAATCATCGAGCATGCAAGCGATGATGTATGAATGTGGATGAAGCAAGATTTGTGTGTCAGGCCAGAAGAGGCGCTCCATGCTCTTTACCACCTGATGGTATGTATTATTGAAGAATTATTGAAGAATTTAAATTGTTTGTGGTTTGTTATATTTTTATTTACTTTTTTAACTAATTATTAGTGGTGGTATATTAACCTGTTACACAATAACTGTTATTATATCTGATTGCATTAATCTGACATTTCACAATTCGATCGGCAATCATCTGTACTAGACGACAGTTGAAGCTCGTTACCAATCATCGATACAATTGGATACAATTTTCAAATAACAGTGCTACGAAATAACCAAATAAAATAACAGTTTTGACCATCGTTACTAATTGCTGTGAATTAAATATACTTGTTACATAAACAAAGGGTTTAACATAATGATGGAGTAATAGAATAATAATAATAACAATAATAGAATACTATAGGTGTATAGAAAATGGTAATTTTAATCAACATATTGTGAAAATATCACTTTTGCAATCCCCGATATCATCCAACATCGATTACTCTTACACCACTGAGTTGAAAGTAGCAATTTATCTATTCACTTATAGTTATGCATTTCATTATCATATTGCAGACGGTTGAAGAATTTCTCACGGGTTGGCAGTGGCCAGTAAGTTAACTAACTAGGTGTTACGTATTTTGATTTTGTACTCAGACGATTTCTCAGAATTGTTTCGAATTAGCGAGGTTAATTGGAGACACTTTATTGTGAAATTTTGAATTATGCTTAGAATCATAGAGGTTCTTCTGTATTAATCAGTTTATTAATAAATAATGATTAAGGTCTTAATTATTAATACTAGTTAAAAGTTATGACATAAAACACAAAATCATTTATATACAACGTAATCATATTTTTTGTCTTTTCAATCGTTCAACGTCTCGTGTGCATTTGTTATTTCGAAAAATAATCACCAGTCAAGAGATACACTTATCGTCATCCTCTGGCTACTGTTTCGTAATCCCAAAATAACATACTTGACTTATGATTTGTTACATTACAATATTATTCACAGATTCTGCCAAATTTTTATAAAACTCGTTATAGGACAAATGCGTAATACCACCTATTATCATATACAAATATTCTAGTGAAATTTTTAATCTAGTGATAAAAAAATAACATTGATAACAAATCGACTATAAATTATTCCGTCCGATTTCTGGCCGACTCATGCACCAGTCTTATGACTTGCTGCCCAGTTGGCAGACGATGTCCAGGTTCTTTTTCAAGGTGGCCAGTTGTTCGTACGTGTCGGGGCCCATGTACTGCATGGCGGGCTGCACTTGCGACTTGCGCAGCTTGAACGGGACCAGCGACAGAACCGTTCCGTCCGCAAGGGGGATGTTGCAGTTTGCCATCTCATCCACGCCCGAAGCGCTGGAATGCAATTTTATCATGTCAAATTAAGATTATTGATATTACAATGAACTCAATAGCTATGCAGTTTCAGTTGAAACTATTATTAATTATAATTGATGTGTAGAATTTCAACAGGTGTTGAAAAAATATAAAATATGGTAAATGAAATAAAGATGTGAATTAGAAATATAATTTATAAATATTAAATACAGGCTTAGGCATTCAAAGAACCTATAATATAATTGCTCCAAATATGATGCATGCATAGCATATAACATTTCCATTGCCAGTTTAAAAAAGTAACAAAATCTTATATAAACGAGCCGGCAATAGCCAATCGTAGACACTTATAGCCGTACAGCGGCCAATACAGCTGTTAGCCAATTGTAACACCAATGCAGACACCACTATCGACCGGGCAGTGGCCAATACAGCCACAATACACAATGAAAACTAGAAAAATAAATATATATTTATTTTCGTAGTTTACATTGTACTCCGCAAGGACATATCACCTACTTTTGGACCACAATAAGCGTTCCAAAAAAGGTGCGTCTTATGGTCTAAAAAATATGGTAATTTATGAATGTTGATTCACTAACGTACTTGCTATGTGCAAACACTATATTCGATATGAGATTATTTAGAAAAATACCACATTTCTAAACCTTATAGCACATTCAAATATTCCCATTAAATTGGTGAAATGAAAGGCTCCTCATCACGTAGAAGTATACATACCTCCCCAGCAGCAGCGGGCTTCCAGAAAGGGACATGACCATCTCTCCCTGCCGGGGCCGCCTCAGGACTGTCATCGGTGTGTTGGGGGCCACCTGGAGGACGAGATGTACTGTCATGTTGATGAAATGTCCAGCCACATACATAATTATTTCATTTTCACCACTTCACAATGGCATTTTTAAATGTGAAAATTACCAAAATAAATCACTTCACTATAAGTAAATGGCTTATTTTATCAAAAAAATCATAGGCTACACCGTAGACAATCTTATTAGTAAGATGTGTGCAAAATTTTAACAAATTTGATATCGGCCTAATAGTTTTTAGTTTTTGAGATATCGTCTCACACCAGTCTGAAAGTTTTCAGAAAAACACAATAGAATAATGAAATTCGTTTAAAAATTCACCTACCATGCTTCAAATTACTATAATTCAGCCAATTTTTGAAAATTTCAAGGTGGTGTTAACCGTTTAAAGATAAGCGGTGCGTAAGGCACGTGATAGCATCAGTAAGGGCATATCACCTTTGGTGTGATGGGAGGGAAATTCTTCATCCGATTATTGGACGGAGTCTGATACTGCTGGCGCCCCACAGCCGAGGTGCTGGAGCTCCTGCGACCCCTCCGGCCTCCGCCCGTCCTGTACGCCGTGGAGGGGGGCAGCATGGCTCCGCTGGCCGTGCTGCTGTTGTAGGATGCTGCGGAAGTCAGGAAAATTAGAACACAGTGTAGGGAGAATCAAAAAAGCTTTTTGTTAAGGTTGGATATTCGCATTTAAATTTAAGATATTCTGTGATTTGATCTTGCTCTTTCAAGACGAGTCTAACAGTTAAAGTAAATGCAATACATATTAAGTAAACATCCATGTTCATAATTTACAAACATCTATCACTACAGAACTTATATGGAATATTAAAAATTCATTCGCTTTGATACAAGTCTAATAAAATTATAACAACTGGGCAGAAATTTGAACCATTTTTTTGCAGGGTTTTAACCATTTTATTTGACTTTACCCAGGGTTCATAAATTATGATTTTTTTAAAATTCAAAATAATCGATAAATTGATTTAAGTCAGTTATTGTTGAGAAAAACAATATGATTTTTGTTTATTTTAATTATTAATAAAATTAAAAATAATCAACAAGTCACTAATTTTTTAAAAAACGGTAGCATATCTAATTGCCATATTCAACAAAAAATATTATAAAATTAACGGCATTTTTTTTTTACGAAAATGTGGGTTTTTGTTATCCATTTATATCAGAATGTATTATTATTATTGATAATGGGCAGGCAGCTTAAGCTGATAGGCCCATATCACTGTCTCTCTTTTGAATATTCAGCCTATTCTTAAATTGGTTGACACTGGCTGCAGACACAACGCCCTCAGGCAAACTGTTCCACATATTGACCACTCTATTGCTTAATGCATGCTTTCTTGGGTTACACGAGAACCGAGACTTGTTCAACTTCAGGTGATGTCCTCGAAGGCCCACATTAGTGTTAAATGCAAATATATCTGTCATATTAGGAATATTGTAGTAGCCCGATAGAATCTTGAATGTCTCGATGAAGTCACCTCTTGCTCGTCGCTCCTGAAGAGTGGGCAGTTTCAATACTCTCAGCCTTTCCGCATATTCCAGGTTTTTAAGACCCAAGGGCAATTTTGTGGCTCGTCTCTGAACATTTTCCAATAAAACTATATCTTTAACAAAATATGGATTCCAGATCTGAGAGGCATATTCGAGGAGAGGCCTCACATACGTCTTATAAATAGTTGTGAATAGTGGTACTGTCAGATGTTGGAATGATCTTCTCACTAAATACAAAATAGAGTTAGCCTTCTTAACCACACTCGCTATGTATACAATAGATTGCAATTTTTTAGGGCAATAACTTAGATAGAACCTTTGTTATTATATAAAAGTAAAAAACTGAACATTATTTACAATAATTAAGAAAATATAAACATTAATCGACAGGCCGCGGCCAAAAAATCATTTTTAGACTTGTAGGGCGAACAGAGGTTTGATTAATATTTTATGTGGGCACGATATGCTTTTTTATACGTATAAAGTTTACTTAATTATCTAGACTCCATACTAAGGAAATTAAGAAATATTCAATATTAATGAGCCTGGGGCCGCGTCGCATATATCCGACGGAGCGCGACTGTCCCCAGGGGCCGCGTCGGATATATCCGACAGGCACAAAATAAATTATTTATCGACGGCCGCGTATCGAATTTGAAAAACGTAATTTTTTCCCAATAGAGAAATCCTGTTGTGACCTGTCGTTCCATTTTCGACTCAAAAACATGGCCGATTATAGCTTAAATCAACACTCAAAGTAGAAGTTTTTCGGTCGTCAAAATCGTATAGAAAAGTTGTAGATGTCGCCCTAAACTCATGTTGTACGATCGAAAATTATATAATGAAATAATATTCCGTCGTCGTCACGTCCTTAGTACGCGAAAGACACATGCGTGGTACATGCAAAAATCACGTGTCTGTCGCCGTGTCGATCTATTCCGTCATCATGTGCCCAGCGCGCGAAAGACGTTCACGTGTATGGTACATGCAAAAATCACGTGATTCCGTTGCTATGTCGATAGGAAGGGTTTTTTATTTCTTCAGTTCGCGCCCAGCAATCACAGTTGGAACACGGATCTACGCGCGGATAATATATACATATATTCGCGATATTTCTTGGTTTATGGTGCAATTTGATACAAACAGTGATTTATTAACAAAAATACATTATTTATGTTTCGTTTATTTGAGAAATGTGTGTGTTAAATGTGGATCATATGCTTCAAAATTTAAAGTGAAACAATGGCGTAGTGTTTTGTGTGCGCGGCACGAAAGCAACGGAAGGAAACATGTTATATGTGTTTTGAGTGTGATGTTCCGTTGTGTGCCGTGCCGTGCGACAAAATATACCACACAGAAGAAAACTTTTAGGTAGGATATCAAATAATAATAGTAGTGTATGTAGTAAATATTAATTTTCGGCAAATGGTTTAATTATTATTTTTCGGAAAATGTCGGGTTGGCAACATTATCGGAATTCAAAAAGATTATTTTTTTAAATTTTTTGATAAAAAAATCATTGCATTTCGACACTTACGATAAAATAATATGAATGTGTGTGTTTTTTTTTTAATTTACGCATGTTTTCATGGTTTTTTCGTAAAAAGAAAAATCACAAAAAATTCCGAAAATTTACGGCCCTTGCCTATATGTTGCTTTGGAATTTTTAGGCCCTCAACAAGTTAATAATGTTATAATGTTTTTAATTTGCAAGAAATTTTTACTTTTTTTGATGATTTGCAAATGCTCTTTTTCATATAAAGAGATGATTTTAAACAATATATTGTATTTACTCCTGCACTTTGAGACATCAAGCGTTATTTAAAAGTTATGTTTTTTTATTAAAAACACGTTCACTGATATGTAAAAATAAAATTTCAAATGCGTGAACATGTCAAAAAATCACGCAGTTTTGAGATCAGATCTCGCACGCCGGCGATAGAGGCGGACGCACATTTGCAGCTTATTCATTTTTTCATAAAAAAATCACTTTAAAACGTGTTTTTATGCCAAATTTGTCATAAGTTCAAAATAATATCATATTATATATTCGAAAGCAATCTATTCATCGCAGATAATAAGTTTTTTTTTAAATAGTTTAATATTATTTTGCTTTTCTACCCATAATCTCACATTTAACGAATGTCATATTCTCTGTCCTAATGCGTGCTTTGGTGACCTTGAAGGCGTCGCTATATCGCGGAGATATTGTAATTTGTAAAGTCAAGTAAGATATTAATTTACGACATAATTTTTAAAATATAGATAAATGATTGTTAATTTTTTTCAATTCAATACATATTGTTGTAGTAGTTTTTATTTTTATTTTAGATAAAAATTATTTGAATTCAATTAATACACAGGTGTTTTGACATTTCGGTCGGATGTCAAAATAATATCTAAATGTGCATATGCGACATAAGTTTTAAATTAAAAAACAGTGATATAAGAAAAATTGTTGTTTACTATTTTTTTACGCTTTTATACGCTTTTTTTAAATTCGAGACTTAAAACATTTAAAATTCGGATAATAATACGGAGCATGACTTGCGTTCCCATATATTTTAAGCGTCGGCACTCCGCCTGGTTGTCTCGTTTCATCGCAACCTTTTTGTCTTGCAAGGAATACGTAAGTATTTCCCGACCAAGTTTCTATTAAAGGCTCCGACACCGGTCACCGGACATCTGTATATTATGTATTGTGTAATAAATTTACACCCTGGAAACTTCTGTCATGCGACAGGGAAGCCCTCCCTCCTAAGCCAATTTATACTGGTACATCTATAAATACGCTTGTGCAAGGTGATATGACTTTTGTTCATGTCTTGCTCTCGTATTGAAATAGCATGATATATCGACACAATTTGACACTTTTGGCAGTTTCAAAAATGGACAACGAGCCTTAAGATTAATGATGCGTTTCTTTCCGTTAATTGGACCTAATGGGCTGTATAGCATTAATATTCATTATTAATAATAATTTTAGATTTGTTAACTACATTTATTGGGTTGGGAGCAGATGTCAAAGAATTTGAGAAGCAATAATGATCAATACTCACATGTTTTGACATTGGACTGCGACCGGCTCCTTCTCGATGGCCGTGACCTGATGGCCGAGGCTGGTGCGGGTCTGCCGCCCACGCTGCGCGCTCCGCTGGTCTCTGTAACGTAGCCTGGGCGTTGGGGACGTGAGGGCACAAGACGGAGCGAAGGGAACCCAACCCAAACCACGTTGTGTTAGATGGAAGAGAGACAGTTGCGTGTTAGATGAAGCGTGAATGAATACAAAAGTCTATTAATGAAAGCTTATTGGTTGTAGGATAAAATCATATTCCGGTTATTCCTGTCGGGAATACAGGAAGAGTAATTCGGAAACTCTTTCTTTGTCTTGTCATTTTTTTGTAAAGTTCAGAGATCTTCCGAATACTATAAAATCTGTTTTTGCTAATACAACTTTAATGAATTTTAATAATGTTTACACAGATTTTGATTGAATAGTGTAATGTATCTGGATAAACGTCTGCAGGAATGAATGGGAGACACAGACAATGTGGGAGACACAGACAATGTGGGAGACACAGACAATGTGAGAGAGTGAATGGGAATAAAAAGGGACGCGCCATCCTGGTGCGCCCACTTAGCAAGCAACCAGCACCAGAGCACATACTATTTACACTACTTTTAAACCGCTTATTTAAATTTTAAGTTTAATTGATAACATTGAAAAAAAATTTTTTTAATATTGATAAGGGTTCTTTATAAATGCGAGTACATATTGGGAACATCCCTAGTAAGGCTTAACTTAAAACTAACACCCACCCCACCCATACCCACAGATGCAAGCGCACATAATGATTGAAGGAAAAAACAATGAAATAAAGCAAGACTCTTTGTTTATCATGTTTCTAGTGATAATAAACAATGAGTTTTTGACATAAAACAGGGAAATGATTTAAAAGCACAATTCACCACAAAATATATCTGAGTATGAAAATTAAAATATGGATAAAAATACAGTGAAACTCGCTTAATAAATTCACCCTTAATAAGTTTTCCCGCTAAATAAGTTTAAAATCTGCGGTCCCGAAAAAGTCCCATACAAATCGCGTATTTTTTTTAGGCTTAATACGTTTCCCGCTTATGTTCGTTTCTCGCCTAAGTCGTGAAAATATTTATAGCGGAACTTAATTTATTCATACAAATAAATCTTCATAATATGTTTTTCGGAAGACGAAATTTTGTTCAACATTCCTAAAAATTAAAAATGGGCGCAATAAAAATTAAGTGGGTTTGGCGGCATCACAAAAGTACTAGCCGCTGAAAAAACCTTTAGGATTTGACTAGGCTAATAAAATGATATTTAATAAATAAATTAATCCGGCAATTATTTACGATAATTTTTTCAAAATCAATCAACGTCGGCGCAAAATAAATTCGCCTAAACGAAACTATTTTCATTTTGGTTGTATTTCTTCGAGGAAACAATTGGCAATATTAATTACGTAATATCTCCTATTGTTTCCTAAGGCCCGGTTGTTTCAAGTTCGATCAAAGTAAGCGTTCTTTTTAAAGCATAGATTTTTACGTTCTCCACCAATCAGACGATCCGTTTTCGTAAAAATCTATGCTTTGATCGACCGCTTACTTTGATCCAACTTGAAACAACCGGCCCTAAGGCCGGCGTCACACTAGGTGTATCTTTCGTCGCGTCTTTGACGCCGCGGAACGCCGCTACTACGCGGATCATCAATCGTTCCGCCGCCGCCGGCGGAACGCTTGTTTCGGCGTCCGTTCGATTCCCCGCCCGGGGAACTTACGTCAACGTAAAATCGGTGACGTCGCGTCTCGTGTTTTTGATCGCGCCACATTTGACAGATTGTCCGACGTGTTTGTTCTCCGCACGGTCCGCTGCGGAATATAGTAGGTATATGACGGCTAAATTCGGTTACGGATTTGACGCGACGGAAGAAACGCGTAGTGTGGCGCCGACCTTAATGAGTTACAAAAACGGATCTAATTTAATTTAGCAATAAAAAATACCACGAATTTTCTTCGCGCCCGGGAAAATATTAAGGCAGTCTGAAATCAAACGTAATTAAAATAAAGAAAATCGTAATTAATCACAAATAAAAATCGTAATTAATCACAAATAAAAATCGTAATTAATCACAAATAAAAATCGTAATTAATCACAAATAAAAATCGTAATTAATCACAAATAAAAATCGTAATTAATCACAAATAAAAACCGTAATTAATCACAAATAAACGTTGCTCAAGGCGGTATGTTAAATGTACACCTAAATTATGTAGAAATCATCAAAAGGGATAAATTTTTAAAATTAAGTCAAATAGAATACTATTCACAAATGGTTATTTTTTTACAAATGTGCAATCTTTACCAAACCAGGGAAAGTAGATACAGGTAACTTTTTGTATTTTTTTTCGTATTCATGAGGTTTTTGATTTGTCAATATACACCGATTTATATTTAAAAAATTTGACAGTGCCAATTTTTTTATAGTTTTGGCGGTTTTTATTGTTTTCTGACCCTTAGGTACTATGTATTTACATAGGTAATATTTTACAAATGTATATATTTACCTACTTAATTTTTTAAAATAAATGCTCTTAAATTGTCATATTATATAAATGAAAATTTAATTATAACACAAAAATTGAAAGTGAAAATAATTTATGAAAATATTGAAAACACTGTTAATATGTTTTCACGCCTAATAAGTTTTTATTTGCTGGTCCTTTGAAAAACGTATTAAGAGAGTTTCACTGTATATACAGATCGTACAGAAGGCATAAAATGATCACTGTTTTAGACAAAAATAAAACAATTTCTTGTGACAACTAAGGAAATGTACACAAAATATATGTATATGTATAGTATTTTAACCATGTTCATCATTAATTTAAATATTTATGATGAGAGATTTGAAAAATATGAATTGGTAAGTGAAGTGTAAAGAAAATAACTTTATATTCCCTCATTTTATATCACAACCGTAATAATTTCATTAGCATGATAATCTGACTATAATTTTGCCACCATGACAATCCCACTATTGTCCACTACAATTTTACCATCAAGGCGGTCTAACTACAATTTTACTGGCAAAGCAATCTAACAACAATTTTACTGGCATAGATATCCCAACTACAATTTTACTGGCATAGGGCCAGTTCTTCAGATTTGTGTTTTCTGAGGTATTATGTCGTGTTATCACGACCTTTCCGACCGATGTTTCGGATCCCATTGCAGGGTCCATCATCAGGGCTGATGTGACATCAGCTCACATCAGCCCTGATGATGGACCCTGCAATGGGATCCGAAACGTCGGCCAGAGAGGTCGTAATAACACGGCATAATACCACAGAAAACACAAACCTGAAGAAGAGAGTGGCCGTGAAAACCCAAGAATATTCATCAGGCCAGTTGTATCAATTTTGTTTATTGTAATAGTTCATTTAAAGAATAGATTTTTATGAAAACGGGTTGTTTGATTGGTGGAAAACTCAAAAAACTATGCTTTTATCGAAAGATTCCTATAAAGCAAGTTGATACAACCGGCCCAGACATCTAATTACAATTTTACCAGCATGGAAATCCAATTACAATTTTACCAACATGGCGGACTGCATGCAAAGTTTGGTTAGTGAGAGGTTACCTTTGCCTCTGGGGAAAGCAAAACTACGGGGAAAGCAAAATCCAACAGATACCAAATTATACCCAAATTTGAGAAACATTTTTGTAAATAATCTTACAAAAAACAATTACAGAAAACTTTGGATACAACATTCACTGAGAGAAATTAACCCTACAATTCCAAATGTTTGCTAACTTCACACAAAGTATCTACAGTCGAACTCGGTTATAAGGAGATCTCGGCTAAAATGAGTGAATTGATTTTGATTTTCGCATATTCCCATACAGTTGTTCTCGGTTATAAGGAGCGCGATTCCCGGATACGGAGCAAATTTGCTTGGCTTACCGAAAAAAAACCCAAATACATACACATAACAATGAGCTTCGCTTTTAAAGCGGCTCGCACTTTATCAGGATTCATTTTATGATGAACACAAACTAGCGTGTCCGAAAATGCCACATGTGCAGGCAAACAATAGTTCATCGGCATTCCTTTGATAAGGAATCGAACTGAAGGTTGAGAATATTGGTCATATAACTCCGATTATTGGGGGTTTCCAAAATGTTTTAAGACAATTTATTTTATGCAGTTTACTGTATTAGCATTTAAAAGCCTAATCAGTTAAACGCGAATTGTTCTATCGGAAACATGTTCACTAACAAACGAAAGTGTCTCTCGGTTCGCGAAAAAGTTGAAATTATTTGTGAAATAGAATGCGGCGTCAAAAATTCCGAAGTCTGTAAAAAGTTTAAACAAGCATAAAATGACACGCAATCTCATTTGGAAATGAGGAACAAAAATAAGCTGAATATAGTAGAAATGAGATCACTTAGGGGCATATGACGCGGATGTCTAAAGCTCACGAGTATAAAAATTTACAAAGATGATCCAAACTGTATTAATTCTTGCATAATGAAATTTTTTACAAAAGACATTGTTTTTTTAAATGTCCTAAACCGAGTCCCTTGATTAAAAGCGACTTCTTGTAATAAAGCGCGACTTATTTATTAAGACTTCATACTTTGTTAGAGAATTTGGTTTGACATTATATAATAGTATATCCAAAGATGACTGTATTTTTTGCATAAAATTTATAATTATTGAGAAAAATAATAATTTACCATCGTCTTTCTGACTAGATGCGGATCGTTTGGAGTTATCTGAAGACGGGGCCAGGAAATTTGGCAGCGCTCCCTTTTCTGCTCTCTAAAAAACGAGATATCATTTTATTGAATATTTAAAAAATTATATAAATACAATAGAACCTCCTTAATTCGAAATAAAACTCATGAAAAAGACCATAAGTTTTGTGGAAAAGGTCAGTATTCTTGAAACGTCTGTGCTTCAGAAATCGTTTTGAAAATGCCATATTTATTATATTACGCTAATACAAAGATCGTGACATTACTATGACTAAAGCAGGTACCTGGTTGTATTGACAAATATTTTTTTCATTTTGCCAAATTACAAAATAAATTATGTGAACTAAAATAAAATATACGATTTATGCTGCAAGGGGCTAAATATTATTTCGAATTATAAATAACCAGTGCATTCGAATTATCGGGGTTAATCTACTGCGAAATTAACATTTTGGGACTTGTGGGTTTGAAAAATTTCAAAATATGGCGAATTTCGAATTATCGGGGTTTTACTGTATACACCAACACATCGAAACAATGTTCCTCGTACACGCGGCTTACGCATACTAATTCGATTGCCTTTCTTAAATGAAAAGAACTCTACCAGAATTTAGCCTAGAAGCTGTAATGTTGGACACGACTAAAACGCCGACATTATACATACAAACATAGCATAGTAGTTTTTTTAACGCTACTAACCTAACCAAGAGGTCCAATTATTCAAACAAAACTCGTCACCAGTCTTTAGAAAATCACAGGTACATTGTGACCTCCTCGCAAATGGAACCACCGCAGTGGGAAGCCATTGTTTGCCCATCAGACTAGGAGGGCTACCATCCCATCGCAAGATAAAACATGAATTCACAAAAGAAAAATATGTTCCATGCATCACGCGCATACTGCCACACATGTATCATATCTGCATAGGATATAATTTCTAACATATTTCTTTCTCGATTATAAATAAAACTAAATACCCATAACAATTTTCTTATACAGGGTGTCACGTGAATAGTGGCTAAAACTCAAGGTGAATCTTCTTCATTCAATTTTGAATAGAAAATATTGTTTACACTTTAGGTGAAGTGTGAAAATCCGACATTTTCAATTCTAAAGGGGGAGGGTGGAAATGTCGTCCATGTTACCTGCCGGGTCAAAGTGTGCAAAATATGGGTCAGATCGATCAAACAGTGTAGATTTGTATAGAGAATAGACAGAAATTGAGTTTTACAGGTATACGTTATGATACTGATGAATTGGGAAATGAATTAAAAAA
This sequence comes from Agrypnia vestita, assembly GCA_016648135.1. NCBI lineage: Eukaryota > Metazoa > Arthropoda > Insecta > Trichoptera > Phryganeidae > Agrypnia > Agrypnia vestita. Next base: position 50,501 of record JADDOH010023968.1, read on the forward strand.
AAAAAAAAAACACCCACAGAATTAATGCGGGGTTGTACTCTCCATAGGTACATTATAATTTATTAAAAAAAAATAGAGATGTGAATATGGAATACGTGTCACATCAATATTCTTACTATTTTCAAATTAATTTAAACGCTTGTGCTATGAAAATAGGGCTAACTTGCTTGTCCGGAGTGAGGTTTGACCCCGCGACCTTTGTATCACTAGGCGAGAGTCCTAACCACAAGACCAACAGGTTACTATAATATTTGAAATATAAACAGAGTCTGCCAATACACTTACATATTGCTTCACGGTTTTTTTGAGCTCGTCATCACCGAGGGAGGCCAGGAAGGTCTCGTGTTGGTCTTGCAGAAGCTTGATGGCTCTCTCGCAGTGTCCTTCTATCTTCTGGCGAGCGGACCTTACTGAAATATCATTTATTATCATTAAGAAATCTTCAGATCTTGTAGGGAAATTTTCTTTTTCAAATTTATGCATTTAATAATAGGCATGACAGATTTTGAAATAACATTCTATATTGTAGGTACACGTTACTACCTATTACCGAAAATAACATCATTTCAGTAATAAACTAAGTTTTTATATATTTTTAATTTCGTGCAAAAACGCCCGCAACTGTTATTTTGTCTACGTGACGTCAAGCCTCAGTAAACATTGTATCGTGTCTATGGCAACGGTTCAAAGACACGGTGATGGGTACTGAGGCGTGACTTCATTCGCTCTGACCGGTGTTTCAGTAAAAATGGCGGATTGCACAACTTTATACATTTATTTTATTGAAAATCTTATTAATCTCAATGTGTATATTAAAAACTGGACCATTTTTTAGAATCCTTTCGAAATATTTTCTTCTCTAAAATCACTTATTCTTTAATTCTTTAATACTGTCACATTATGCCTATTTTTTTGGTGTTGCTATTAATTTATTTTTTCCTTGCTTTATCATACAAGGATTTGTGACCACTTGTTTACACATATATGTATTAATTATTATTATTTAAATTTCTTGTTTGTATCACAATATTTAGGTATTTTATATATTCTGCCGTCGTTCTTTCATTTTTCAGGACTTCCACAGGTACAGACGGGTTAAAGGCACACCGGTTGCAGTTTTTCTATTTTCCAACCATCATGCGCAAGGGCATTACACTCAAATAATATGCGTTCAGGGGTTTGCACCTTTTCGGTATCACAAGGAAATGTGTTATCGCTGCTTCTCTTGAATTTGAAAAAATAGCTTTTGAAGCAACCATGTTCTTATTTTAATTGATTTGTATCAAAGCGGATGCATTTTAAATATTTAATATAATTACTTTCATGGCAGTCTAACTTTTAACAAAATGTTGGAAAAAATGCGAACTTTGGTGTCATTTATCTTCATAACTATTGACATTTCACCTGAAGTTAATTAAATTTTCTACTCAAAATTAAATGAAGAAGATTCCCCTTAAGTTTTTGCTACGAGATACGAGACACCCATATAATATTTCTGTAATAATTATTTTTTCAAAAAATTATAGTGTTTTCAACTATTATGTATCGAATTCAAAAAATCCGGTAACCCTAGCTGTAGTACCATTGAAGAATTTGTTGAAACATGATATATACAATTATTGTAAGGTCTTTTCTAGTTCTACATTCAGAAATCCCACTTTAATGTAACAATTGTTAAAAATAATAAAAAAATTGTTTTAAAATTTCAGTTTTTCCAATATTACGTGGTAAAAATCTTTCAAAAATACATTACCATTAAAGACAGAAAAAAAAATCTTACTTCGCTTTTTAATTCAGCTGCAAAAACAATTTAAATAGTCTAATTTTGTTTTTCTGTGTCGCTCAAGTCCTGATTTAAATCTGATTCTCTTAATTGTAAAGTTGTAATTGTTGTAATTTTGTATTTTCTAGTGACATTCGATGTACCTGCCTGGGTTCGCCAGCAGGTTACGTTTGAATTATCGCCAACAAAACTTTTAAAAAGTCGCTGATCATCCAGGAAGACAATGGGATAAACATGTGTCCATTTTAATTATTTGAAATCATCAAAACAAGCAGTAACAGCGAGCAGTTGCCACAAAATAAACTTTTACTAAACGTCACGACTGCGATAAAAAGAAAGCTTTGAAGTAAAGGTTTATAAATAATTAAAGATTTTCAATGCAAATACCATAATTTTTCGCAGTTTATTTAACTTATATATTTCAAACAGTTAGTTACCTTTAATATCGTAAGAGTAAAACAAATTTTTAACATCAGAGCAAAATAAAGACGGATGGGCTTTCGTCTTTATTTTTGAACGAGGCATTTTGAATTATTATTTTATTCTGTCTTGCAATCGCAATCAGAAAACAGATTTTAAAAATATCGCGAAACAAATAAACTTCGTTTTCATATACGTTTGCACAGAATGATTTTGAATTCAACCGAAACTGTAACATAGACAAAACAGTAAATTTCTTTATATTATTTATCTATGGCCTCTTTTTAGGTTTTTATTGAATATGGCAATATGAACAGGGACCAAACCATAGATAATTTTATTTTTTCTCTCTTTAGAATGGAGTTCCTACCTGTATTTTAAAAAGTTGATATACCGGAGTAGGGGGGGTAAGGTCTGAGGGGTCAAAGGTGATATAAAATCACGGTGTGGTAAACCGGCCGGGAGATCTCAGATCTACGTATGCCGGCGGTTACGCCCTCCCCTAGGTACAATCAAAACGTCAGGTGACTGACTAGGACACTGATATCTCGAGACGGGTGAAGGGATATAAAAATAATAAAATCGGAACAATTTTACAAGTTTCTATATTGGGCACTGTGGCAAATTAATTTACATGAAACATTAATCTCAACTTACATACGACGCAGCAAAGTGGTTACTAAATTAAAAATTACATGAACCCTAATTTAGAGGGAGAGGACAAAATTATAAACAAAGAAAGAAAAAAGACAAAACACATAAAAAATCTGATCTTACTGCTAAAATGGATGGTGACGAGATTAAATTAACACTTCGGTAGAACCAGGTGGGCGGAGAAAAAGTCTTTAGATCGGGGTAACCTGTTTCGGAGAGTTCGGCAGGTGTCTTCTTCGTGCTGCTTCGTGGTGGGCGGCGGCTTCTGGCGTCGGCGTCGTCCTCTGACTGTGCAGGCTACGTCGGCGGCTTCTGACGTCGGCGTCGTGGCGGTCGTCGGCAGAGCGTCGGTCCTCCGTCGCGGTGGTACGCTGCGGCGTCGCGGCGGCACTGATACTTAGGCGTTTGCGGCGGTGCGTCACAGCACTCGGTAGCGGATGGCGGTTGTTGCCGTTCGCGCTTTCGCTCCTCCAGGAGTTGCTAGAGTGATCGGCGATGCTGTTTTTACGGGCACCGCTAGAATCTCTAGCTTCTCCACACTCAACTCAACTCGACTCCTAACTCAACTCCTCTCGACTCAACTCAACTCCTAACTGGTTTCTTGGCGGCTGGCTTCGCCTTATATTCTCTCCCCGGCGGCCCAGGGTGTGGTCGCGGGGGCTCGAGGGGAAGCCTCCAGCTGGTCTTTCGCCGATTGGCTCCCTTGATGTCCGCCCCCGTCGTTCATTCGTCTCTCCAGGTCCCGATTGACGCTATTGGTTACTGAACCCAATGTTGCCTCCGTTCCGCCCCCTATTGTTCTCCCAGTTTGCGGCTAATCTCGATGCTTTTCTGGTATGTAGGCCTAAACACTTTGTTATTTCACGAACGCTTTGTTCACTGTTCATATCCCTATCCCGTCACCAAAACACATTGCAAAATGAATTAAACTTAAGGAAAATATTACAGTACAAATTGGCAAAGGCGGAAAATTGAAAACACAAATCCGCATCAACACTTTACCCAACATTACCCAAAAATAAAACTGCTTACATATACATACTTAATTAAATCGACACGCCAGACATATTTTTATCGAGCAGTTATTTCTACCATTATTGACTAATTACATGGGATTGAACGTAGGGTTTCATTAGATCATAGTAAAATTCCTTAAGTATGCATTACAATATCAATCTTGTTATTAAGTGTCAGTTTGATTCTTACAGTAGGCCTCCCAATATTTAACGTTATTTATACATTACATCATTATAGGTCAATCCTTATCATTAACATTGATTTAACGCTATTTATACATTACATCATTACAGGTCAATCCTTATCATTTACATTGATTTAACGTTATTTATACATTACATCATTACAGGTTAATCCTTATCATTAACATTGATTTAACGTTATTTATACATTACATCATTACAGGTCAATCCTTATCACTAACATTGATTTAACGTTATTTATACATTACATCATTACAGGTCAATCCTTATCATTTACATTTAAAATTTACCACTCCGCATATTCTCTCCCTTTCTTTTTCTTTTTAATTTTTTTTCTTTAACAATGACAACATGTACTTGATACTTAGTTTTATTTTTAATTTTAGCTTAAATAAAACAAGCCATCGTACTTCTTAGTTGGACCAAACATAATTGTCAATACGTGACATAGAGATACAAAACAAAGGGCTAAAATTATACAGACATCGTGGCATTTCTTAGTGAATCAATTAACATAAAAACTTATTTACATGGGATACATGCTTCAAGCGGGTCCCCTAATGTTAATGTTCTGTATACATCTTTGTAATTTCTTTTGGGATTACAAAGTACATGAATTTGCATCAACGCCACTTTCCCGAAAGGAATGCTTACATATACTAACATAATCAAATTCGATAAACATTTTTTTTTCAAGAAATTATGTTAAACCTTATTACTAGAAGAACAATTAAGAAAACTTGGCGTAAATTAATTAATGTAACATTATTTACACCTAAATAATGAAAATTCTTACTTCAATATGTAAGCTGGATTGAATGCAAAACGTTTTTTTTTAGGACTTTCATTATACTAATCATTATCTTATCAAATCAGCTTTCTTCCACCCCTGGTATAAGAATATAAGAAAAGAATAAAAATAGAGAACACTAAAAAATTATATAAGCCACATTCCACCAGGCAGACAATTGAAAATTTTCCAAACAAGAATTATTTTGAGCTTTATTATTACTAGATTAAAACAACTATTTTAAAATAGACCGACAAATTATATTGCTTAAACGAGTAATCAAAACAATAATTGCATGTTTACAGATAGGTTATATACCTACAACCTACAATTTGTATAAAAAAAATACAATATTGGGGGCTTGAATAACTAATGACAAATTAACATTATTCTTAAAAATAATTAAAACTCACAAATTAACATTATTCAACTAGGTGTATGTAATATATGAAAACGTAAGACATGAAAGCCTCGATCTAAAGTAATATTAATGTTTATTCCAACACGGCATTTACCTATTTGCAATTAATTAAACTATTTTGTTTCAACCCCGTGTGCTAAAATTCATTCTGCAGACAGATTTCAAAAGACTAAAAAGTCGGAATCTTATATCTCTTCAACCGTGTTACATTTTTTTTTTTCGAGATAATATTCTATTACGTTATATATTATATATTACATCAATATCAAACATCGTCGGCAATAATACAATCAATACATTTTTTATTATTTGCCACAAGTTAGATTAATTCGGGATGATCTCGTTATCATTTCAAATTGCAATGTCCCGTTCATTTCGGTCCTTAACTACATATAAAACGAGTAACCTCCACCTGCAGAGGTGGCCTGGGTTATCTAAATTATCATTACCTTACTTAAATTAAACATATCAGTTGCTACTTAATTAGGTACATATTACATTGATATTATGATTCACCACTTTGCCTCAATTTCTAATTCGGCCTCTACCTTCTTAATTGATTGACCCCTGTTATCTTTATTGATAATGACCGCCTGGTCGTGCGTTGCGGGATCTTCGCGCCCTTATATTAATAATATATTTATACGATCCTACATCTCGCGGATAGCGTCGCCATGTGGGGATCGGTATGTCAGCGCTTTCTAAAACATCTCTATTGTCTGTCGAGGACAATAGTAAGTTTACTGCGACGACTTTCGGAATTATTATCTTGTTTTTCTAAAAAATGTCTTTCCCAAAACAATGGCGACTTCTCTAACAAACGCAGCTTTCTAAACCGTTGTCCCATGTGTTCGCATTTGGCCAAGATGTTCTTTCTATTGTTTAATCGGGGTTAGAGATATACGTCCCGCTGCAAGAAAAGGTTTACCGTTTTTACCCTTCCAAGATGTTACTTAAGAACAAAAGGTTGCGAACGTATTGCCCATCCTAACAAAAGGCCGTGCACTATTAATGTCTTCGGCGATGCCCAACGCCCTCGGCAACCCTAACTTTCTAATTCATTGTTTCATATGTTTTATGGCGGGCTATCCTAGGAGCGATCGTCCGTCGCAATGTTATTTTTTTGAACAATAGGTCACATATTTCGTCCTCGAACAAAAGATCGAACATGACCGGCTGTGACCACATGGCGCGTGATCTTCGAAACATGGGCGCTTTGATTTCGGTATTGCCCTAGGACAAAATTAATAACCTGGTTCGCGTCATATTCCGGTGCATCAAAGTATTGAGAATCGCTGGATAGAAATTATTTTTCTTTTTGTTGGATACATTGTTGATATATCTTTTTTGACTCGAGTAGTCTATTGTTATGATATACAATGGCGGCCGTCACAACTGTGCAATGTTTAATTATATTATTTCTAATAAAATCCTGCCAAGGTAATCAAAAGTGAATTGTAATAATAAAAAAATTTAGAACTTGTGAAGTTATTGAGTGAGAAATTTTCCATAAAAATGATACACTGCGCTCTGCCTGTTCTTACTTATGCCCATTACTTCGACAGTTAATCAACAAATAAGTCGTTTGTAGTTGAAAATTGATGATTTTACTCACTTAGATGGCATATTTAGCTTTTAATTGTGTGGTGAAAATCGCAGACGTCGTTTTATCTGCGAGTATTGCGCTGCAGATGAGCCTAAGTTTTGACATGTACGTATTTTTTAGGAGGCATACAGACAGGCAGTTTGTTGGATGGTTCAGATGACGATGTCTCAGCGAACGCTCCAGATTCTCCGCCGAAAGATATCAGCCACTTGTTAGACCACCAGAAACTTTTAGACTCGCAGAAAAGCGCAGCAAATTTCATTGTCCACCACCAAAGGTAAAACAACATTAGCTGACATTTCCATTTATGGTTAATATAAAAGTTGCATTATGTATTGGAGATAAAAGAAATCGTTGCATTTATCTAACATTTCTCCTTGCTTGATTCAACGGGAGTTGACCGTGGTTAGAAGGTCTTAATTGGGATTTTTTCTAGCGTGCAAGACTTTTTATTTTATGAATGGCTTGTCGTAAACCTCAACTACTACACAAATTCATAACCATCTAGCCTGTAGACAAACCTCAATACGACTTGTATGAAAAGTTGCGTGAACTGCTTTGTTAATGAGTTGCAAAAAAGTCTGTGATTTTAAATCGGAGTGTGTCATAAAAAGGCTATTCATATTTGTATTACAGAAAATGAATGATATACGCATCTACACCACATTCATTATTATCATTATATCGGCCGTATTCTGAAAATAACATAATTGCTGTTATTTTTGTGATAGTTATCCCAACATTCAAAAATAGATAAGATTTACGATGGTCTACCTTATTCAGTACTCAGAAATAGAAGAGATGTATTTATTTATGTCCATATAATTACTTCATTAATTTACGTTAACAACTTTTGCAATTTTAGATAAGATCTTTGGAAAGTTGTCGTGAATATACATGGTCTAATTAGTGTGATATGTTGATTGAGGGGAATGTGGAGTATAAGGGATTCATAAATATAATTGTCATTTAAAACTCAAGAGAGGAAGCAGAAATTGCATTCTGTGTTTTTATGTCTACATACATACGATGGTGCAATATCACTTTTCAACACCCAACAGTTGTGCAGTAATGGCATATAAACCATTTTGTTATTGTGATTTTGGACCTCTATGTCTGGGGTTCTTAAAAAAGACCTGTTTATTTGATGTTGAGGCAATATTTATATCATCACTCAAACCAGTCATTGCATTCGGGAGTTTTGTCTAAAATATAAGTTTTGATGAATATTATATAAAATAAGCACTAATAATCCGATTCAAGAAGCCGAGATTGGAGTGCAAAAAACTCAGTGCCAGCTGCTACAGGAACTATGTTACCAGGATGGAGTCCCTGATGGAGACCGATGCTAGCCAGTTCTGGAAATTTGTGAAAAACAAGCGTCGTAATAACCTTGACATTCCATCTGAAATGTCATGGAATGAGAAAACAGCTGTTAATGGCGGTGAAATAAGTAACCTCTTTGCATCATACTTCAGGAGTATCTATGCTATTAACAACGCTGCCCCAGCAGACCATAATACTAGTACTCGAAGCGTCAAAGATGCTAACTTATCGGAATTTAGCGTCACCTTTGATAACGTCTTTAAACAGCTAACGAGCCTGAAGGTCAGCAAAGGATCTGGGCCCGACGGTGTACCGAATCTCTTCCTAAGGAATTGTGCAGCCGGTCTCTGCGAGCCCATAACGCATATATTCAGCAAACCACTACAGCTTGGAGTCTTTCCCTCGGCATGGAAACTCTCGTTCATAAGCCCAATTCACAAATCTGGTACTAGGTCTGAGGTAACTAACTACCGCCCGATATGTATACAAGTTGCCATGTCAAAGCTTTTCGAGACACTAATTCTTCCTCAACTTACATTTGCATTCAAAAATATAATTACTACAAAGCAGCATGGCTTCTTCGGTGGCAGATATACAACAACGAATCTGTATCTATACATTAACTACATACTCAATGCTCTGAACCAGGGGGTGGATGTACATGCTATCTACACAGATTTCAGTAAGGCTTTCGACATGGTAGACCACGGAATCCTGATTGACAAGCTCGGTATGTATGGTGTGAGAGGCACAGCATTAGAGTGGTTCCATTCGTATCTAACTGGCAGATTCCTACAAGTCAGAGTTA
>JADDOH010023969.1:0-61087 GCA_016648135.1 Agrypnia vestita
TATAATGGATCTATAGGTTCATGTCATCGTTTAGAAAATGGATGTTGTGTATGAGTGAGTTTTTGAACGAAGATAAGGTGTCTGCAAGAATATCAGCATCAATGTTAGTTAGTTTCTATTAGTATTCACGAGCTAAATTTCTTGTTGCACGTATGCAAACATTTATTTAAAAAAAAATCATTATAGCGAAAGCGGCAGCGCAGATTAAAAGGCTTTATAAATATGATTGTATAGGTCGGAATTTTGTTTAGACACTGCGCGGGTCTGCCTCCTCTTGCGTACGACAAGGGCCCGCGCCCCGGGCCGCGAGGAAAAAGGAAAAAAACCGACAGCAAAGGAAATAAAACTACGCGAAGGCAAAACACCTAGTCGGCGATTAAACGGCTGATAATACTCCCAGGTAGACTGTTAAAGGACTTGTGCTTTCCCGAGGCGTGCTGTTCTTTTTGGAAAATAAATGTATAATATATTCAGTGGTGTGGAAGGTGTATTCCTTGATAAATCATGGGTACGAGCATATACGAATTGATTTGTAATCTGATGAAACATCTTATTATTTCATCAATCTTTTATTTTGACGTTGAAGATCGATTTGCATAAAGTACATACATACTATGAGGTGTGCCTCTATATTCAGTAGACGCAATGTTAATTCTAATAATTCGGGTATTTCATTAAATATGCTGTTATGTATGTGTTCTCTTCTTGCGATGTAACTTAATTTTAAATTTTTGATATTTTCTGTCGAGTCGAATGTTTTTATTGAAGTTATACTTCTTTAGGCTCGTTTAGAGTAGGTTAATTTTCACATCACGAAGTCACGACTCACCAATCAAAAGCTAAGATGGCGGTTTTCCCAGCGATATTTAACCAATAGCAATTCTTATAAGTGAAAACTACAAATTTGAAAATGTGTTATTAAAAAAAATTCTAAATAAGTATGATTTCCAAATTGTTAATAAATAAAATGAATAGGTACACTGACTTTATGCTTTTTTAAATATAATACTCGAAATTACGTTTTAATTTTTTTTTTAATATTGATTTTTAAAATCAAAACTAATAAGTCATTGGTATTAAATATATAATTCTCTATGCAACAATACACATCACTAACGCTACAAATGGCACAAATAATGATGAGGTGTATAAAATGAGGTATAAAAATAAATTCTCTACGTAACGACGTCCGTCGTTAACGCTACCAGATGTCTCAAATAATAATGAGGTGTAATATAAAAATGAGGTATAAGAAACAAAAAAGCATTTTACTCTATTTCATTATGTACATCACTAACATTATCAAGACGCTACGCTACTCCAGATAGCTCTGTTTTCACAGCCTGAACTGGCGGTCAAAATATATAGTTATAGCTAGTTTAATATACATCCGTTTTTAACTTAACTAATATCATAATTTTTTTATCCTTAGAAGGTGGAGAACCGTCACTTGTGGCAATCTAGTTTGTGTTGTATACCTTCCTTGAATTGTATATCTGTATAGAATGTTCCAACGCAAGTTATAGAGTCCAGGACGTGGTTTCTTTATGTTTGCCAAATAAGTATGACTATATGTCACATCAATATTCATACTCCAAATTACATTTTATTCTACTGCTTCTTCTAGCGCTTGTACACTTATAGAATAAGAATTTGGAGTTGGTGGTGTATATATAGGTTTAGAGCAGTGTTTCTCAATATTTTTGAATATGCGACCTTTACAAGGGAAAAAATTCTGGCTACCCCTCGGGTCCAAAATAATATGATGGACGAAGAGAAGCGAAAAGAAGCATATCAAAAGCTGACAAGAGAAGCTTTAAAATTTTTAGTGCCATTCGCCACTTCTTATCTATGTGAACTAACGTTATCTGAAATGGTAAATATAAAAACTCAGAAGAGAAACAGGCTGTAATTAGAATTATTTGATTGTGAACGTCTCAAAATTACAACCAAGTTAAAAAATTGTACTTTATTGCAGTATACGACCTACAACCCTTGCTTTTTACTTTTACCTGGCGTGCGACCCCCGAGTAACACTTGACGACGCCCCTGGGAGTCGCGACCCACAGATTGAAAAACACTGGTCTAGCCCTAATAACGAAGCTCGAACCCGTAGGTTTATATTATTTAATGCGGTATCGCCTAAGCTACTGTAATCTTACGTAGTCGAATTTTGGTGCCTTTTACTAACAATTTTACTTGATGGTTTTCGTTAAAAACTTTAAAATTCTTCGTTACTCTGGCGCAATTTGCTGTTGTAAAAGATGAAATAAATTCAAAAGAATATGTAAATTCATTACATCAAGTGGTTTCAGAGAGAATAATTATTTAGGTACTACCTCACAGTAAATGAATTCAAATAGCGACAGGAATGTGTTCCTAGTTGCTAAAAATTTTCCCAGCTTCGAGTGCAATGACACTTAACAAGAACAGGACCAAAATTACAAGAAATCCGCCATAATTTATTAATGCTATTCTCCTGATTGAATAAAACGTCAGCGAGAAGGATTTATATCTCTGGACGTTAGTTGATCCGAGCGACGGACGTAAGGATATGAGACGTGCCGTGGGGGACCAATGCAGATGGTGTTTCTAAGGAAGGTACAGGTGGAATATCAAAGACAATGCAGACCATCATTTTAAAAAGGCTCTTTATTTGCGGGTATTTTCTTAATTGAAATAAAAATATATTTTATTTATTTAATTTATGGTACAAATACAGTAATTATATATAACATATCAGATTAAACATTTATTTTAAATACTTGGTAGTCATGTAGACCTCATCAGTGAAGAGAAGCTCTTAAGTCTGATGAGAGAGCCACAGTTCTTATTCCTTGTTATAATATATAGGTACATAGTGTATACAAGTTATTTATTAATACAGTAAAAAGGTAAATTGATAATGAAAGTATAGGAGTTATTTTGAAAAAAGGTATAGGTTTAAATGATTTATGAATTTAAGTTTGATTTTAGGAAAATTTTAATTTTTTTGATTTGCTCTGAGAGGTTACTGATGCATCGTATCTCGATAGGTAAGTTATTATAGTAATTAATGGCTTTATAAATATAGTGATGCTGCATTTGGGTTGTTTTAGATTTAGGCATTATGAATTGGTTTCCATTTCTCATAAGTTTGAAATATTCCTGGTTTTCTGTAAGGTTTTTTTATTTTAATTTTATTTTTATTATATAATTTTTTTTTTCAATTGATTAAGCAACAATGTAGATTGACATTTTTAAAAAATATTGATTATTTTATTTGTTCTACTTTTATGTGAGTGAAAAACATGTTGGTGAAAAAAACTCACATAAAAGTAGATATATACAAATAAAATAATAATTTTTTTTTTTAAATATAATTATTTTGATGTTTATAGCGTTAACTTTGTGGTTGGACGTGAAATTTGTGTAAACCACTTGGAGTTATTTACTTATCTACCGGTTTCGATACCACTGCGTCTTCGTCAAGACGGACGCCTACTAATTATCCATAACTTATATGTTTATGTGTGGATATTTCTACGGTGGAATTGATGAACGTTGAATCACTTAAGCCAGCTAACACAGGTCATAAGTTCTGGGCCACCCTATAAAGACTTCCATATACGTTTCCCATACAAAATAGCATCGTACCTGGGAGACTTCTATAATTTATCTTAACCAAATTGCTAAAGGTTGTTTGAGACCTATCTAAATATGCCAGATTAAATATTACATTTTTTTTTTTTTAATATTGTAATATTTAATCTGACATGGCAAAGTCATCACACCTCTATTAATACCTACAAGACGTTTGTTAACACACTTTTTTTTCCAAAAAACAAATTTCCAGCTTCACTTATGTGAATTGCTTATATTATTGGCAATTACTTTGTGATGCAAAATGATTATTTTATTTATTATTTTAATTAACATGATAATTTTAATACACTTAACTAAATTTTATAATGCACACACTTTGTTGGAGTTATATTTATCATTACTATAGTTTCGAGAGGAGCAGTCTTTCTCTTTATCGGGTGTAATAATTAATTAATAACTAACCTAAATACAGAATTTTGTCAGCTTATTCGTTTAAGGCAGCGGGTCGAGTGTCACGTAGTAGGGAGGGTTTATTGGTGAGTTGGGGAAAAAATAGTCTTGGAGACTGTGGAAAGTGGTTTGCAAATCGTTAATTATCAATCTTTTATGAGGAACCGAATGGCGTATTTTGACGATATTCTGCATTTAGGTTAGTTATTAATTAACCTGATGATGAGAGGGACAACTCTTCTCGAAACTATAGCAAAGATAAATATAACTCAAGTTTGTCTATTAAAACGTTTTATTTAGTGTCATTTAAAATTAATAAAAATCTATCAGAATATTCATAAAACTTTTTTAAATTTTATATGTAGAGTGCCTAGACAGAACTCAAATTGATAATTAGTATCGTTGAAAATATTAAATTAGTTACATTGTAACAATGTTCAAATTGTACCAAATGGGAAATCTCTTGCAATGTCACTTTAGAACATCACTATGGAAAGCCCTAGAACGCTCTACAGCACTTCTGGGATTATTTACAATAATCGGAAGACGTCTGCAACAGCCTGGAAGTGACGGAAATATTCTCGCAAACATTAGAAATGTATAGAATAACCTCGAAAATTCGAAATACTAACGTATTTCATGTAAAAGGCGGAACCAGTGCCGCAATGTTTCTAGTTTGTTTTAACGTTTCTACCGATGCGACGTTGGCGATGGAGCGGTAAGCCACAGTGCGGCCAGTCGTGCATAACTGAGCGAAATATTAAGCGAAACACCTACTTACGTCCGATAATTGAACGTAGTATTCAAGCAAGCGATAAAAAAGTGTTTCACAGACTAGTCACTAATTAAGAAATAGTGTTAATTAACGAATGGCGTTTAAATTAAATTTGTGTAAATTAAATTAATTATAATATAATAAATAATAATTAAATAAGTGTTTTTTATTTGCCTCCCACAACCCCGTCCCGTAGCGTAGTTCCCATTAACGACTCTAATGTTAAATAGCATTTTATTGTATTTTGGGATTAATATTCCATCTAAAATACCTGTACAATGGCATGTAAGATGACCAGGGACGTGCTCGGCGGTGGTGGTGGTGAGGATGCCAGTGGCGGCCATTAGAGTGGCGGTCACGTCTGCTCCCGGGGGCGGGAGAAGGGTCCGCCACCCCGACACCCCTGGTGACAGGTCTCGGCTCTTGGTGTGCCCAGAGCCATGTTCGTTCTGGTTTGTCAATGGAGAAGCAACTATACGAATTTCTATTGTACGAATATAAAGGGCGAATTGTTGAATTATGTACGCGCATAAGTTTTTACAAATTACTATTTTTTGCATTAAAAGCGAAAAACATTTTTCTGTAAGACTCTTCAATGCATATTGTTTTAATTTAAATAAAATGAAGTTAAATTAAATATTATATATTTTATTGCTCAAGATTCAAGTGTGATCGAACCTCTCATTGATAGGTGACGTATTATTAACTTAATAATTTCAATTAATTAAAATTAATCCAACCACAAAGCTAACGCTATAAACGTGAAAAATATTATTAACTTCTTCAATAAATGCAAAATGATTTTATCGTGATATTAATAATATAAATAATAAGAATGTACCTCGTTAACAGATACCACTAATTTGTTGAAAATACCAACATGTTTCCAACAAGAGGCCGATGGTCCCTTCATTTTGTTAGTATTATTACTCTCGAAACTCGAGTAGTTAAATAACAGGGTGTAACAGGACAACTCCACAATTCTTTACAGGTAAATTTCTGCCTAAGTTGTAAGTCGAAAATGTTAAAGCAATAATGTCATAATGACGAGTATTTACGAGTATTTATAAGAGATTTTATGATATATCCTAAAAATAACTTCTTCAAAAAGAGAAAAATGATTTTGTGATAATATTATTAATATAATTAGTAAATTATTTTTTTTAATTATAATAATGTTTCAACATGTTTCAGGGCTAATGGTCCTTTCATTAGAAGTTAGAACACAATGAAGACTAACAAATTAAAAATCAAAAATGGAAGTACAGACAGTAAAAATATAAAAAAGAATATACCGGTAATAAATAAATAATGAAGTAGGTTTTTATTGTTTCAGAGGTAAGTTTGTAGAACTCCATAATCACACGTATGGAAATAAAAACAATTGTTTTTAAGTTCTACCTTTTTAATTTTCTGAGACGCGTTTCGAGTTAGAAAATTAAAAAGGTAAAACTAAAAAACAATTGTTTTTATTTCCATATGCGTAATTAAGTAGGTATTAACATTTTTTTATTTATTATAGTCATATCATAGTACATTATTTCATGAATACAAATATGCACTCATACAATAAAAAAACTTTTACTCGCCATAAAAGAGCTGACGCTCACGCTTATGGGAGGAGTAATCACATCGGTTCATTTCGTGGATATTTAAAATTACAATAATAAGGTGTTAATAATATTGGGAAACAAAATAAATAAATATATAGAATAGCTCATGGAAATTTCAGGGAGTTTTTTTATTAATTTTTTGAATGTTTTAATTCCTACAAAGAAATAATCCTTCTGGGCTCCGCTTCTTTTATATTTGGGTGTTTTTATATTTAGAAATGATCTTGTAGACCGGGAAGTTAGAGAATCCAATATACATTTTTCTTTAAAAGTTTATATTAATGATCTTCTTCTTTCTCTTATCCTATTTCCCATTTCATTTGGGGTCGGCTTGTATTGATGATATTTTTTTAAATTTTCATAACAGTGGGCATATAAAATTCTTGGAATAATAATAATCTTAACCCTTTAATTCTTGGAATAATCGATTTGTAAGATAGGTTCTAGGTTTTTCTTAAATAACTTAATTATGTTTTTTGTGCTATTGAGAGTGTGTTTAATGATATTTTATACGATCCTCCCCATCCAATCATACCATATTGTAAATAAATTATTATGAAAATAAATTTGTAAGATAACTATGGATGTATTTGTAAAAAGGAACTGGTTATTTATAATAACATTTTTTTAAATAGTAAACTTTTAAATTTGTTTTCTTATTAATTACATAATTTTTTATTCATTTCCCATGTATTATTTATATATTTTTCTATTCTGACGTAGGGAGCATTGGCACTGAAACATGTTGATAATTTCAATATATAAATGGCGAAAACAAAGTATATTTTCATTAATTGAATTAAAAAAAATACAACTGTTTTAAGAATGAAGCGACGGCCCAGACGAGGGAATCGTGGAAAAGAAAAGTAAGGAGAGCCGACCCCGAATAAATGGGAAGCGGGCGAAGAAGAAGAAGAAAACAGTTTTAAGATATTTTTCAAAGTGCTGCGTCCTAATTAATAAAGTTTTCATTCGGAAAACCGGTCCTAAAAGAGCTCAAACGTCATAAATAATTGAGGGTGTCGGGCGGCGCCCCTCGGCGACTCGCGGCGACTGCAAACCAGCGCCGCCACCCCCAGTGAGTGCACGCGGCGCGACGTGATCTCGCCAAGAATTCGGGGAGGAATTTCCCTCCCGGGGCTGGAGGCTGAGGGCGGGCTGTCTCGGGGCTCGGTCTTAATTGCGCGAGTTTATTGAAATCTTGTCTCGGCGCCCGAATGCGTGAGATGTAATGCTCGGCGGATGAATTAGTTTTCAATTATTCTAATCGGTGTCCCCGTGTTCGCGCCGAATCGTTGCCAAAAATGTCAAGCAAATGAAAAACAGTTCCAACGCACCTCTGAAAGTCGCGTACCAGGTAAAACTAACCTCTCATTAAAACAATAAATAACCAAATCCTTTTTGCAAATAGCTACCTTTTAAATTTATTCCCAATTAGTTATTCAACTCAAAATATATATATTTTTTGATTATACAAGCAATTTTAATTTTAACATTGGTCCCAAAACATGTTGATTAACCAATAAATAGTGGTTTTAAACAAGGTGTTTTCTTTATATTGATAAAAAAGTTAATTATTTAGAAAAAATCTATTCATCGTAAAAACATAGTTACAGGACTCGAAATCGAAATATTATATTGCCGATTATTCTTCGTCGTTCTTCGAGTGCCTTATAGCTTAATCCTCGTCTTCATTTTATCTTATTATAAGTTTGTCGGATTTTTATCTATATATTTTAATTTTTACGAGATAAATTATAATATTATTTGCAGAAACGAATCAGCCGATAATCCTCTTTATTTTTTTATACAGATTAAAATTTTTCTAATTGATCTAATTTGGTTTGATTTTCAAGGAGCAATGTTCTAAAAAATAATAATTAAAATTTTAATTCATTAATAAAATTGATCTGATTAAACGCATCTTCCTGCAATATAAATGTGCATTAAGCCATGTATTCACTAGGGGACAAATTGTCCCTCAACAGCACGCGCGGCATAGAGTCTACGTGACGTTGCAACGTCGTGCACTGTTCCGCCACGTCGCGCACAACATAGCGCGGCATTTCTACGTGCCGTGGCAACGTTGCCACGCGCACGGTACCCGAGCGTACTCACTGCAACATTCCGCGGAGCGTCAGTACCACGTGGTATGTTTACAAGTGAATACGCATGCGCTGTATCTGTCAAGATGACAATGCGGGGAAACGAAATCGTTCTTGAACTGATCGAGCTGTATCGATCGAAGATCGCATAGAATGTCCGTCCTTCTTTCTCTTTGCAGTAAATAATTTCGCATTCCGTCCTTTTTTCTCCTCTTACTTTTCGATAAACTCATTAACATAAACAGATACGCGGCTGTCATCATAATCTCATAGGGCGATATATTTCCGCGACGTCTGGAAAACAATAATTATTTGCAAAAAGGACCTTGTTTTTAATAATATTCAATTTACTACAGTAAAACCTCGTTAATTTGAAATTGCGACCCAAAAAAACATTTCGAATTGCGCGGAACCCCGTTTTCGCCAAATGAGATACCGCAGCTGTCATCGTAAAATCATCGGGTGACATTTCCGCGACAAGATATGCGAGTCCCGGTGTGTACACGTCAAATGACCGCGTCATTGTCCCCGAAACATGAGCGTAGATGTTGATGCGACATGTCGAGCGGAATGTTTCGCGATTTGTCCCCTAGTGAATACATGGCTTTACACTGAAGGGCATTCTTTGCAAATTTTGCATTACTAATCTTTAGTACGCCGATAAAAATGTTATCTCCCCCAAACTCCAAGACATGTCATCTTCCACTTAATCGGCCCAAATTTTTCATATATCTTTATTATTTAGGGCAAAACAAACGTGTCTCCCTTTCCCTAAGCCCTTGTTTTATTATATTCTTTAAACATTAATAATAAGATAAACAATGATACAATAAAAAACAATAACCTTTAACCAATTATATGTTTTCTCAAGATTGCAGTGGATTAGTGAAAGAATTTAAGTCCATTTAATTAATTATGATCGAAAAATTGACTGAAAAAACACAAACAATGAGTTTAATTAACTTTTTCAATATTTTACTACTCAAGTTTCGAGAATATTAGAATCTCTCATCAACAGGTGAAGTATTCAAGTATTCTGAAGTCCTTCCTTCCTGAGTTTCAATCCGTGGAATTGGTTTGCAGCAAAGAACATCTCCTTCTCCATTCTGCCCGGTCTCCGGCGAACCTCTTCAGTTCTGTGTAGGAGGCACAATTCATATCTTGGCACACTTGCTCAAGATATTCACGGCAAGGGCGCCCTCTGGCAATTTTTCCCTCCGGTACAGTTTTGAGGAGATTTTCATGGCGTAAAATATGCCTCATCCATTTTGCACGCCTTTTCGAGATGGTATTCATCATGTGTCTGGTTTCATCGATCCTGCTGAGAACCTCTTCATTCGTAATGTGGTCAATCCAGGAAATTCCTAGGGCACGTCTATAGGTCCACATCTCGAAGGATTCTAATCGTTTTTTTTCTCTGTCGCCAATGCACCATGTCTCACATCCATACAGAAAAAAAGTACAGTAGTAAAATAAAAAATATATCATTAAACTATTTTACAGGTAACATTTTTTATATTTTTCACCCAATTTAACACTTCCGTTCCGGAACGGGGTAAAATTTAACCCCAAAAATATCATTTTTAAAACAATTTAATAATTATAGATGATGTTGAGCTGGAATTTTTTACAATCCTCATAAATATCACAAAGAATACAACACCACAAGAAAATTAATTGATAATCTGTAGTAAGACAGTCAAAAGTAGAAACAAATATGTTATTCCGTAGACAATCGGCAATATTCTATACGATGCGGTACTTTCATTCTGCTTGTGAGTTATGAGACGTTAAAATATTACTGTTTCTTATAAAATGATGACAAATTTAGTAGAATCTTGTTCACATTGTATAAGAATATATAGATATATATATAGATATATATATATATATATATATATATATATATAGATATATATATAATATATATAAAGAAACCCGTGTTTCCCTATCCGACATGTGCATTCTAGCACATTGTTTTGTTATCGGAAGGCCGCAAATACTTCAGATTGTTTCAGAATGGGCCCGCCGACTGTGCCGGTAAGTCTAGAAGGTTCCGGAAAAATCCGCTCTAGAAAGTTCTGAAAGGAGAACGTTATAGAAAATTCCCAAAAGTTCTATAAGGTCCTAAAATGAGTGGCGGAATGTGTCAGTGTGTCTAGAAGGTTCATATACATTCGATAAATTTCTTGAAAGTTTTGGAAGGAGAATGTTCTAGAAGGTTCGCGAAAGTTCTATGACGACCCAAACAGTGTACGAAAAATCTACGCGTGCGAAGCCGCGCGGGCGCAGCTAGTACTTTGATACAGAGTAAAACAAAACAAGTGCAATTCGCAGCGGATGCGCGTCATAATTCGTGCGTACATTTTTATGTGCGTGGTATCTTCCACATCACGGTATGAAAAAATTATAAAAATCATCGTCTTCAATGATATCATCTATATATAATATAATCTTTAATCTTTATAAATCACGTATGAAATAAAAAATAAATGTTAATCTTTTAAGTTACATCAGTTATAAGCACAATATAATTTAAAATAATATTGATAGACATTATTTACCATTCAGTATTTATAAATATTGATTATCAGTAGTTTTGTATTTTTAAGTCTGTATTTATTTATTTGTGTATGTATCGGGGACCTAACAGGGCCGGGAAATTCTCGAGGCAATCCTGCGAATCACAATTTTAAAAATCGTTTACGAATAATATTTTTTATAAAATTATTGAAACCTGACAAACTCGTTTAATGTGAAAAGGGCGCATTTTTCATAGAAGTCAGTTTTTCTTAACCGCACTTTTTTTGTAATTAAATCGACAATGACGTCATGATATACATGTCGATAAAGTTAAACATACGTACTAATTTACATGCTAGGCATAAAAATTAATTGATATAACACAGTGCATTGAATCAGGCCTATTCATATTATCGTACCTTAATATTCCAGCAACACATGTTCCACCTGGCGACAGATTCTAGAGCATCTCGCCACTTTTGTAGATGAAATTATTATTATTTATAAATGAGCGACCCTTGTAGCCCATTGGCTTCTCACACTGACGGTTCCGGCTTCGATCACTGGTGAGGTTACAATAAGTCTATGCGATTTACCCTGATTTTTTTGTGTCTTGGATAAATGTTACTATGCAACATAATGATGATGATGATAAATATAAAAAAATAATTGAAGCTTCCTTGAAGCGAAATGAAAATGACCCTTTAAAAATTATATATTTTTATTATTTACCAGCCGTACACCCGTGAAAAATCACGGGGGAGGCGTAAATTAACGATTCGCGTCTTTGCACCCTTCTTTTACAATGTGTAGTGTATATTATAGTATATTTTTGACGCGTCTAGTCGTCGCGCTGCCATCGAAGGTGCTGCCGCGATCGAAGTTCGAGTCTCTCTCCAGCCGTCAGGAAGTGTGGGACTTACGGGATAGACAGACAACGACATTATTATATTCAGATAACTCCATCTCGCATAATAGAAACGCTACTACCTACCCTGATCTTTTTTACTGGCAATAGGCATTGTACACGTGAGCCTGAACCATCTGAGTTATCATTTTGAGTGAATTTTAAAATCTAAATGCAAATCTGTACCGTTTGACCGATCGGACTTTTTGGAAACTTATTATTTAGGACTCGGCGAGTAACATAGGTGATATTTTCCCCCTATTCTCACATCCCTTCCCTTCCCCCTCACATATTTTAGATGCAAATCTGTACCGCTTGACCGATCGGACTCAAAATTTGTAAACTTATCCTTTAGGACTCAGCGGGTAATATAGGCGATATTTCCCCCCTATTCTCATACCCCTTCCCCTCCACCTGACATATTTTTGATGCAAATTTGCACCGTTCGAATCAAACCTTTGTTTCCCCCACATATTTATTTTCAACTTAATCCTTAACCCGTGCAACGCCGGGTACGAACAGCTAGTGTATAACAAAAAGAATAATTGAAGCCATCGGCCTATAGGCCTGGCCGCCCCTGTCCGCCTGTATCAATATCTCCATATCAAATTCCAACCGAAATCACATTCGGTTGTGCTCAGACTTAATTCATCAATGCCATTTTTTAGCAGATTCTCCGCGCTGGCGCTTGGAGCGTGGGCGCTGTAGTGTAAAGGTACAGATACACATGCTTCTTTACTGGCATGCTAATGAGCATGCCATTAATAAGCATGCCCTAACAACTGTACACATTTGCTCATTACTGGCATGCTTATTAGTGGCATGCTCATAAATAAGCATGTCCAAAGCTAACAATCAAACACACATGCTTATTAGTGGCATGCTCTTGTCATAGAATAGAGACGCTCTTGTTCAAAATGGAAACTTTGCAAACTGAAATAGAAAATTCAAGTGAACCAATAAATCAAAAAAGTTCCCGAGTTTCCAACCGCACATTTTTGATTTTAGTTTATATAATTTTTATTGTAAGATTTGAATCATTCATGCCTATTAATAAAGTTTCGTAAACATTATTTCTCACTAGATTATTTTTACACAACGGTGACCGAGTATTCCACAGACATTCGTGATTCTTATAATAAGTCACGAAAAGTAATGTTTTATCATCTCCCCAACGCGCCATATTTGTTTCATCTGTCGCGGACTGAGAAGATCGCATTGATAATATTAGCCGCGAAGCCCGCGAATGACATAAGCATGCTCATAAATAAGCAAGTCTGTTCACACATGCTCCAAAGATACCCCTTCTCTCTGGTGAATGACAGTGGCATGCTTATAAATCAACCGGCGGTTGATTTTTGAGCATGCCACTAGGTGGCATGCTCATTTCTAGCAATGTGCGTACACACATGCCACTAATAAGCATGCCACTGTCAAAGTCGATACTGCGCATGCTCACGTGCCACTAAAGAAGCATGTGTATCAGACGCTTAAAGCGAGTGTATAAACTTGCGAATTACCGATCGCCAGAGATGAAAACAGCATCATTAATATTGCACGTTGTTTGAGACAACGGGAGCCGGGATAGTCGCGCGAGGGGCGACGGGTGGGGGCCAGACACGTGACGCGATTGCCAAAGGGCAAACATTCAACGTTTTTTCATATAAATTATAAACGAGCTCAGCAAACTTGTTCCACTCTGCGAGGCTTTCAGGCTTAGTTACAAAATAATGAATACCCATTTTTAGACAACGCTTCGGAGAATATTTTTATTTCATTAGTTTTTAAAAAATATATATATTAAAAGTTTTCTGGGCTCCTGCGACCTCTGTCAATTTCATTGCAAAGTCCGCCATTAGGGCTGAGGTCGCTGATGGTTTGCTTGTATGTGTTGGTGTTATGTTTTAAGCAATTTTCAGACTCCGTGTGTATGTATTTTGAAAACCTTAAAACCCAAAATGTGCACACGGTTAAGTTGAGTAGCTTGTTGGTGTGTTCATAACACTCGCCTGGTGATCTGGTGGTCGGTGGTTTGAGCCCCATTCCAGGACACCAGCAAGATTATCCTATTTTCACAGCACAGGCTTTTAACTTAGTTTGAAAATTGTAAGAATATGGATGCAACGCGTATTCCGCGTTTGAATCACTATTTAAAAAAAGATGATT
This sequence comes from Agrypnia vestita, assembly GCA_016648135.1. Taxonomy (NCBI): domain Eukaryota; kingdom Metazoa; phylum Arthropoda; class Insecta; order Trichoptera; family Phryganeidae; genus Agrypnia; species Agrypnia vestita. The sequence goes on from JADDOH010023969.1 coordinate 14,125, forward strand.
GGTAATTGATACAAGATGATAACCCAAGCGTTTTTAACTTAAAAAAAAAACATAACAAACAGTAACAAGATACCCCGACACATGATTTAATAACTCGAATGGTAATTAATATTATCTAAATATAATAATTCCGTTGTATGTCCGTCTGTCCGTCTGTTGGTCCGTAAATTCGTAACTTGCTGGAAATAATACTTTCGATAAATAGAGTATGAACACGCAATTAGCTCGCGGCTAATGTTGCGCTGTCACCCAAGGGTCTTCATAATGATTATTAATATTTTCCGTGATTTGTCACGGTTAGTTTATTTCATAATAATCTCGTAGTAACTAATACAGCTGTTATTGCGATTCAAAGTATATCGTGAGCCGGAGCTATACAGGGCGTTTCGTATCTAAAAGCTACAACTTCGGAAAAGTTTTTCATTCAATTTTAAATTTAAAAAATTCTTTACACTTTGGGTGAAATGTCAACGGTTAAGGAGAAAAGCGACATCAAAGTTTGTATTTTTTTTCAATATTTCTGACCTGTAAAACAGCTGACGAGAATTCAATACCTCGTCGTTAGTTCTGGTATCGCATTTCCGCTACGTGCTGCGGGCGTAACTTCCGTTACAATAAGAAGATTCTGTGAATGCGCCAAAAGAAGTACTTATAACTTAAAAAAAAAAATTAAATTACGTTGATGACTTTCGGCCGCCGTATAAGGGGCCACATGTCGTCTGGCATGTGCAGCACACACTGGAACACCTACAAGAAAAATTCCCCGCTGGCGAAACAAAAAAAACACCAATAAATAGCGCATCGCCGATGGCCGACGGATATGTGAACAGACTACAAAAACACTCGTCGGGTTCCAGCAGTCAGATTCTTCTTTTTACTTACCGAAAATAATAGATGCATTTTAACATAGAAAACTTCGTAGTATTTTCGTATCTTTCACTATCAGCGGTTTCGAAAACTGCAAAACGTTAACATATATTAGGGAAAATATCGAAATTAAATATTTGTGTGACAGAAGATTACGAAATATTAATTTATATACCTACAGTGTATTCGGCGGCCGGTGTCGGAGCCTTTAATTGCAAAAAATATGATCAATTTCATCGACAAAACACCCCCTATAAGTATGTCATTTTCCTCTATTTTTTATAGCAAATAACTAAAAAAAATGTTTTTTTTCGTATTTCTTTTTAACAATTATTTTTGGTCTATTTTTTTAAATTTTAGTGAAATACTAAACATAATATTGATCCTTATTGGTAACGTAATTGCCATATCAATGCCAATCAATAAATATGAAATATTAAAATCTGAATATGATGGATAATTGTTGTTGATAGGAATATTACGAGATGTATCTTTTATTTAGATTTATTTTAAAATATATGCTTAGAAAAAGTCATGCTTCAATAATCTCACTGCTCGCCCCTGCATGGTAAGCCAGTGCTCTGCCATCTTAGGTATTCGCCTAGTGTACTCGTATACTGTGGTGTCAAATACGTATGGGTATAATGCTAATTTATGATGAAATAAACATATATATAAATTATATATAATCAGCAGTTAGGTTCCCCGGTAAAATTTGTTACGAAAACTACCTTAGAAAATTTATTTAATATTTTTATTACTTTTTAGAAAATTTATTTAATATTATATTATTTAAAATTTAATATTTTAATACATTCTCAATTTTTCCCTCGTTGCAATTAAAAATTTATTTAAGTTAAGAACTCGTTAGGAAAAAATGTAATGCTGATCTTAAGATAGTTAATATAAATACAAAAGGGTCGCCCAGGTGGTTTGGGCATGTTGAGCGAATGAATCAGAAAATAATGGTAAGAAAGATATACGACGCAAGTGTTGACGCAGTCAGAAAGAAAAGGCGATCATGGAAGACGTAGCAGGATCAGGTTAACCCGATATCGGAAGATGGTCCTGTTAGGAGCCTCAGCAATCGTCAAGCTTGCATACGAAGATGTATGAATGAGGATGAGGGGAGTGTTGTACGTTAGGACAGACACTATATCTTCTCTGACTACCACCGCGGAAACGGCGTACGTATCTAAGAAAGTAGGATTTATATTTTTTTATACTTTATTAATTACATATTCCTTACATCAAATTTTAATACTAATATTAAATTTTATTTTAAAAAAGGTAGGTAGGCACACCGGTTAAATTTTGTAAGAAGCCAGAAATAATGAAGAGCTTAAGATGCTAGCATAACCGCCTGTCACGCGGAAGCCTGCCGTTCTATTCCTTGCAAGGAGGTTGTTATTTTAATTTTATTTAATATTTATCCGAGTTTATTAATTAAAAATTGTGACCAGAAAAACATATTCTGCGCAAGGATGGAATAATACACGTGTCTGAGACATGTAGCGCGTTTTTATTTGATTTTTTATTTACTCTTATACCTACCTACTTTTGTTTATTATACCTACCTAATTATGTCAGCACGTTAATGTGAATGGTTTCAAAAACACAAAAAAAAATCAAAAAGCATATCTATGTAGGTATATGTTTTCATTTGTATTAGGTATATGTATATAGTTTTTAGAGATTTGTTTACTAAATAAAAAGTCTTCATTTTTGTCCTATTTCATCATCTAACTTCATTCGTTCTATTTTACAGTATTGAAATTCTCGTTTTTTTATTATGGAAATATCGCAGCCCTCTTCTACATACCTTTATCTACCTAATATTTAGATTTCATTGTTAAGTAAACAAATTGGCAAAGTAGTAAATGGAATACCGACCTGTTTCTAATTTATCATTCGTCGCATTTGACGGGTTATTAATATTGCGGCTAATTTCGAAATGTGAATAAAATTAAAATTATGCTAATTTTTCCGAGTAGTTCTACCCGACGACGCAGTGACTCAACACGATTTCTAGATTTTACGTAAATAGCGGGAGTAGTGTTGTAAAATATTGTGCCTTCGAGATTGAAACAGTTGGAGCAGCTCTGGTCGCGCCGTAAAGGGCGGTCACTTTTTTATGGGAAACTGTTTATGGAGAAGTGTTCCACATACCCACCCACCTAGCGGGTTCTCCCTTCCGAGTGGCCGCGCGGTATTTGGTAACTATTGCATTTTTTATATTAAAATTTTAAAAGTTGTAAGTAGATATAGTAGATTTTACCTACCTACTTTTTCTTTCCTATACATATATATGTGTATTATTTTTAATTTTTTTACAAAAAAAAAATGTAAATACAGAATCTAACTATCTACCAGGCAGAGGCGTGCAGTGAGAACAAGAAGCATGACTTTTATTTAAACATATATTTGGAAAAAAAATCGAAATTAAATTAAATTAAATTTTTAAAAAAAAATTTAAAAAAACTTCTAAAACTCATTTATCTATTTAAATCCATACGTAATATTTTTAATAAACAGCAATCCAAAACTATCTATTATGCTCTTGCCCAGTCATTTTTGAACTATGCGATTCCAAGTTGGGGAGGTACTTACAAAACCACATTAAAACCAGCTATAACGGCACAAAAAACCTTGCTCCGAGTCATTAATAAGAAACCATTTACATACCAATCAGACAGACTATTCAGAGAATTTAATGTACTGGACGTTAGACAGCTGTTCGTTAAGTCTACCCTCATCTTCTACATCAAAAACACAAACCACCTAACAGCAACCAGTAACTCGCATTCACATAATACTAGACAAGCATTACGAAACCTTGACAAAATACCAAAAACTAAGACAACATATGGACAGAAAAATTACTTATACATAGGGCCTAAAATATTTAACATATTTAAAACAGACTTCCCGGAAATCAGAATATACTCAATTAATAAAATAAAAGCTTTAGCAAACAACTGGCTTACCTCCAAAGGTAGAACAGCAACTGAAAATTTACTTACTGTAATTGCATAATAATGTCTACAAATAAAAATATATACCTATATAAATAAATAAATTAATTAAGGAAAATAAAAAATAATCTTAAACAAAACTTTAACCCTTTTTACATTAAACAATTATTCTACACATATTTACACTTTGACTTATGACTCACTCAACTTTCACTAACATTACACTTGACACGTAGTAGATATATAATTACTACCTTATGAAAATAAATATCACTGACGAATTCAAAAAAATATTATAATTGTGTTCTATAACGCCACTCTGGGACAGGCGTAGCCTAGTAGAGTGGCATAATCCACAAATTTAACAAAAAAAAAGTGTAATTTATCTTATATTTTACTGTTAAACTAGTATTAAGTACCTTTATTTGTAAACAAGGATTTTTTTGAAATAAATGAAATAAAAAAAAAATGAAATACTATGCAGAATATTATGAAATATTAGAATCTGAATAATATGTTAATTATTGTGATGGGAATATTGGAGATATATCTCTTATTTCGGTTTTTTATTAAAATACATATGCTTAGGAAAAAGTCACGCTTCTCGTTCTCATTGCATGCCCTTGCTGCCAGGGGTGCGCAGTGAGAACATTGAAGTATAACGTTCAAGTTAGATATACCTACATATTTTGAAAAAATAAAAATAAAATGTAGTATGCAACCTATACATACCTCGTAATAATCTTATATTCATATTTTATAGGTAGGTTAGTAGGTAGATACTTATACAAATATAATATTCTGTCGGATAAATACATAAATTAGATTTCTTTTCTAAAATATAATAACTTCCTATGTTTACGTAAAAGTCAAGCTTCGATGTACCTACTGACTACACGCGCCTGCTATCTACTATCTACCCATCTGGCATCTAGGTAGGTAGGTAGGTACCTGTTAAAAAATCTTTTTGAATTTAAAAAAAAAAAATTATGGTAGGTAGGTAGGTACCTAACCACCCATACGTAAAAAATATTTTTTTTATTATTTATTGAATTTTTTCTTAAATAAAAAAATCTTGTACTTACCCACCTATTTTTTAAATATTGTGTATTTTAATTAATTAATTGAATATCTACTTTTGTTCTCGACACTGAATAATTATGATCCGAATGCGATATGAATGTACAATATAGCTGACCAATCAATTAGGCGCGAGTCGTCCGGCCGCCTGCTTATCGCCGTTCTACCCCGAGCCCTGAATGCATTACGCTTGATATGAAAACGCGATTTCCTAAAAGGCGCGCGGACCCAACCTAGTGCCAAGGGGGAAAAAATAAAATATAAAAAAAACATTCCCCCCCTCAAAATGGCTGCCAGGCGAATATGCACCGCTCCTCTCTTTCTAGCGAGCAAAAAAAATATCGCTTCTCCCTCTCACTCCCGCGTTCCTGATTGCACCCCTATAAATATGGTCGCCTTCTATAAGCTTCCATACATTTCTATACTCACACAGCGAGCGCGCACGCACACAGGCGCGCACATACTGATTGCCCGTATACCCCCCTCCCCCACCCCGGAGCCCGACCCGCTCAAACCAATCCTCAAACCCAACACGAATAGATAAACGAGTCCACGTGGACGGAACATCTCACAAAAATCGTACAAACCAACCGCGAGATGGTACAACACTCTCTTGGCCAATCGGCGCGCTCAAAACGCTCAAACCACGCCTTTAATAAGCGTTCTTCGCTTTTCAGCCAATGGCAGCGCTCAAAACCGTCCAATGGAGGGAAAATCTTTTATTCTCATACGGCGTGCGACGCTTTCCATGTAGTCCACGTGGACTCGTGAGCAAGCGGGCGAATGCCCGACCCGCGCGCCGCCAACAAAACGCGCGAACGTTAAGCGAAGCCAGGCAACTTTATAAAAATGTTCAACCATCGCCATATCACATTTATAAAAAATACAATTCTTAAATTACTTTTTTACTTTAAGTTGCGATACTCCTCGGCATATTGGTGGTGCCCGGTCGCGAATGTACGGTGGGTCGAAGCGTGTGCGAGCAGAACATAAATTTGTATAGGTTACCGACAAAAATGGTAAAAAAACAACCGCGGCGGCTGACTGTACAAGTGTGTACATGTGTATCGCCGGGCTCGCACACAGCCGCAGATTGAATGGGTGTGCGTGTTTACGTACATTTTTCGAGTAGAGAGATAAAATCTAGTGGGCCCCGCACAAGCCGGCGAGGGAATAGAGTTTCACGAGCTGATAGCCGTGCGCGATACTTTTGGCTCACTTTAATTTTATTATTGCTTTTTTCAAGTTTAATTAATCCTTTCATTTCTGGACATTGACTTTTATGTACATATTTGTGTAACAAAAATATGATCTTTTTTTTTATATGATGTCTTTTAATTAATCCGGATATCATCGATGTGTATATGACTCACAAATTATTTTTATATATACATACAAATAAAAATATAATTAAAAAATATTCATTTGTTTTAATGTAAAAATTTACATCATTTTCTTCGTAAAATGGTAGACGGTAAATATTATTTGATTTTCATGATAATTTTTTGATAATAATAATAATAATAATAATTCGATAATTTATATAGCGCCGTTTTCACGAATACTCACCTCAAGAGCGCGAATGTCGACTGGATTGAATTTATGATTTTAGATATATTTGAATTTATGTTTCAAGAAAGGAAAATAAAAAGCAATCGGTTCTAGAATATTTGAGATTAATAATTTAAGATGTGTAAAAATTACAATAGTATAGTGTATGATGATCCAGTTTATAAAATACTAATTTTAGTTAATAGATACACTAATTACTATTTTTATAGTACCTATTTGTAAGTTATTATTGAAAATAATAACACAGATATCATTTTTTCCTGTATAATTCTAACCTACTATGCTATTTCTCCGCAGGAGTAGGCAGAGAGTATTCAACGCCACACCTTTCTGCCTTACCACTCTCATAGTCCAATTTCATACATCTTCTCCTGCACGTTCCTTGTTTATTGTAACTTTTAACAGGGATGTTCTTCACTATTTAGTGTTACTATATAACAGCGGCATGCAGTGAGAACCAGAAGCGCGACTTTTTTTTTATATAATCATATATTTTGAAAAGAAACCGAAACAAAAGATGTACCTATCACTTAATATTCCCATTACAATAATTAACATATTATTCAGTTTTTTTTATATTTTATAGGTAATATTCTGCCAGATAAATATTTAATTTCGAATTTTTTTCACAAACAGGTATATGTTTAAATAAAAGTCACGCTTCTTGTTCTCACTGCACGCCCCTATTATATAATATGTATCGATTAGACTTTTTAGTGTCTTTAGAAGTGTTACATATTGTTAAAGATTTCCAGCACCTAGCATAATGCACTGTTAGCAATGAAAACTATAATATTTTATTTTACTGATTTTGTCATACTTATCTTCTTCACAAAAAATATATTTATCTAGGTATATCAAACGTTAGCCACGACGAAAATCAAACCATGTCAAAAAAAAATTATTGCATTGAAAATCTTAAAGTGACATATTAATCGCGATTTATTACAATATGTAAAAAATCGTACATCACAAAAAATTTAATATTTTTATTAATTTAATAAAATAAATAAATATTAGTGTACCAATATCTCGCGCACTGTATTAGTATCCGATATGAACATAGATGCCAACATTAAAGACATGCCCCATTGCTCCCTACTGGTTATTAGGCTGGCTCGTCGCACGGTTATACAGGAAAATAATATATTCATTTTAATTATTTTATTAATGTAATTATTCCATAAAATTTTATCATTCGAATTTATTAAGCCTGTTATTTTTAAGATACGCGTATTCACGACAATATTTAAAATATTCTCGAGAGAATAACATGTATTCTTTCTTTCAATTTAGTTGGTAACATTTGTCAGCCGTGCCAATTAACATATGTTTAAATATTAAATGTATGTGAATAGGTAGCTACAATTTGATAGGGAATATTAAAAATGGATTCCGGACCCACACACACACCTACTTATTCAAGTGTTATTAATTATTGAATTAATAATTCTTGCAGTATTGATAGCTGTAATAAAAAGTAATTTGAAAGCATAACAGGAATTTTCGAAAGTATCTATTATCGGAAATAAAATTACTATGAGTAATGCGAATTAATTTGTCATAAATACAAGTTTAAGCACCCATTCAATTAAAATATTTTTGTTTTATTTATTTTCTTAAATATTTTTCGTATTTATGTAGATAGATAATATTTAATTAATTAATTTAAATAGAATCCTCTACTGTATATGCGATATATTCCGTTATAGGTGCATACCTACCTATATTAACAGGGGTAAGTTAAGAGGATAGAAGGTTAGGTATGTATATGTGATGATATTATAATTTTATATATTTTATCAATAGTAAGTAGTTCATATACAGGTGTCTCATGGCTAGAAACAAAAAATTCGGCGAACTTTGTTCATCTAATATAAATAAAATAATTTTCGTTGTCTGCCTGTCCCGAAGTCCGTAGCTTCCTGGAATTCACAACTAAAAAATGAAATTACACGCCTGGAGAGAACCTCGAAACCGCGGACGGCAACGCGGCGACTAACAGACATAGCCACCACCGCTTCTCCGTGGCCCGTTAAAAATATACCAAATATACTACAAATCGTAAGGGTTTACGTGAACCATTAGTTTACGTCTCCTACGTTCGACATTTGACAGGCTTTTTATTTAATTATGTATAAATTGATAAATCATACTTAGGTAAATTAAGTTTCGTGATTTTTCATGGATGTACGGCTAGTAAAATATTGAATGGAAAATGATATTTTTAAATATAATTTTTCTTTATACATTACAAAAACACCGAGACTTGTATTGTGTGGAATCGACCCCGGAACCACTTGATTACGAAAGTCGCAAATACAAAATATAGGTATAGGAAGTCAAAGTTGAAAATTCATGAATAGAAAACCATGTGTTTTTTTTTTAAATTGACTTTATTCGCTTTAACATAAAATATAATACAATAATAATAGAATAAAAATTTCAAGGCCTTGTAATTTGGTGGCGACACTGGCGACCCTTGCGCGATGAGCCGCGCACTGATTGTACGTACACTCTAATTTTCTAAAATTGTAAATTCAGCAATTCACGGACCTTACGGACCGACAGACAGACAACGAAATTATTATATTTGATAAACATAAACTTTTTAGTTCTACTTCTCTATTCTTTTTAGCAAATGTTTACTTAATTTCGTCCCCTTTCCCCTCTTTCCTCTTTTTGCAGATAGGTAAATATAGGTTCATAGGTAGGTAAACTTAAAGTCTTTTAATCTACGACACGACTAAATAACAAAAAAAATTGATGCCATATACATGATTTTTTCATTTTTTATGTCAAAATTGATTTGACACTAAGAGCCGGTTGCATCAACTCGGTTTATAGTGATGTTTCGTTTAAAGCATAGATTTTTAAGTTCTCCACCAATCAAACAACCCGTTTCCGTACAAATCTATACTTTAACGAACTTTTACTTTGGTTTATACAACCGGCACTAAGCGGTCGATATGAATAGGTATGACGCACAGAGTATAAAATTGTACAGGGATAACCTAAAACCCTTCTTTAGGCGAGGGGATTGGGGCACAGTGGAAGTATGTCCCCCCTCCAGAATATCTAAAACATAATTTGTAATCCAGTTAAGTACCTATTTATTCTTGCATAGGTAATTAAATCTTCTTCACAATGGACGTCGTTTTTTTAAAAAAATTCTTGTATTTCGCTATAAACCGAGTCTCTTCAAGTTAATACATTATTTGTAGTAAAGCACGACTTATAAGACTAAGACATTATACTTTTTAAGAGTAGGTACCTATTTTATTAGACCTTTTCATAATTGTTTCAAAATTTACAAGCTTTTAGTAATTTTTTAAACAAGTATTGGAACCAACCGTGCAACCAAACATATACACAAGATATATTCTATTGATTTATTTATACACTTAGCGTGATTTCTTTAAACGAATAAAGACAAAAAATCTTTTGAAACCCTATGTACGATTTTTTTTCATTTTTTATAGTTGCATCGAATTGACACTAACCAGTCGATATGGTGTGTATAGTTAGGTACTAAATATATTTATTTATTTAAGCGCACAATTTCTCTGGTCGTCACGGTGAGTCGGCGGAGCCCGCGCAGAGTCGGACTAGCCGGGTCCCCCCCCCCCCCGCCGCATGTTTCGGGAAGGGTGGGGGAGGGGGTAAGCAGGTACAATAGGCATAGGCAGGTATTCCCGTGTATCCATTATGGATGGTCGTCTCACTGTGGAGCAGTGATGCTAATACTAGTTACGATGTCTCACATTCCAAACCGAAAACTTTAAATTTCCGCAAAACATAAGGATTTATAAAACAAAAAATTAAAATATATTTTTTTGAATTTTTAAATTATTTTTTTTAATTACGGATAAATTATAGGAGTCTTACAGAGACGAAGCTAATTTATATATGAGAAAAGTGGATGGAAGTCTCTTATACGATGGCTCAGGGCTTAACAGACAAAAAATAATATAATTTAATACATATAGGCTACCTTGGCTACCATGCTAGGTAAAACATGTATTGAAATGCTGTGTAATATTTTTTTAAATATGAAATGAAATACCTTAATACCTCCGCAAACGCCGGGTTCTGGATTAAATTTCTGGTAACGTCACAATACATCGATTTGTGATGTGTTTCACTACAGTAATTAGGCATCGTTGTTGTAGTATCAAAAAATTAAGACATTCGTAGTTGGATCAAACCAGAAGATGTAGTTTGCCGAATAACATAGCTGAAATGGCAATGGGTCGGGCACCGCAACCGAAGGATGTAAGAAAACTAGAATGGAGGCCCTAGGAGGAGAATTTGAGTTAACAGCAGCAAGTAAAGTAATTTTGAGTAAAGTATACAGATATTGTTTAATGTATGTGCTTTTTGAAATTTATTTTATATTCTTTATGTAGAAGCCTAATGGGCGTAATCAAATAAATAAATAAATAAAGTAATAGGTAATAGTCTAACTATCTAACCATCATGATGTTTCCCCGCAGGGGTAGGCAGAGAGGATTGAAAGCCATATACTTCTATGTTGGCATACCACTTTTACTCAGCTACATCATATTTCGCCTCATGCATGCTATGCGATTGTTTAGTCTATTCTGTGTCTTATATCCTCGTAGTTTTATGTCTACTTTATGTAATAAATTATCAATCTAGATAAAATTTCTATTATAGACAGATGTCGATGGTTTTTCTGAAGTTAAACAATTAGTTTCCCTGCTGGTGGAAAGTTCCCACGGTGCTGGAAGCACTGGAATGGAGGTATGCACCCCTGCCAGCATATTCATGTTGCCAGCGTCAAACTCCGCTATAAAAGACTACCATAAACGACTATCCGAGTGGTTCCCAAACATGTCGTTTTATTAGCAGTTAGCGTAAAAAAATTGAAACGCAGCTCGGGTCATGTATATTTGTACTTCATAAAAAAGTATTTAAAAAATAATATTGCGCACAATTTTGACCCCGGTATAACGGTAAAAACATTAGTGCTCAAATCAAATTTTTATGTGTTATACATACCACCAAAATGCAAGTATTACTTAAATAATATGTGAATTTAACATGTACCTATTTGATTATAAGGTTTGAGAAACTTTTAACTCAATTAATGATAATTCCTATTTATGCTGAAAGAGATACATTACCAATGTTTAATATATATCAAGAACCTCTTATATATTTGTCACATAACTTATATACCTAACTTTTCTCGCTACGTTTTCTATTTCCAACCGACTTATTAATTATGTCGTATTCACAGGAAATTGCAACATGTCTATCCAGCAGAAAATGCAGTATTTCTACAATTCATATAATATTATATCGATCAAAAGAAATTAGATAAATCACTAAGATACACAGAAAAAACTATCTACATATTTAAAAATATAATATTCCTAAAAAATTTAATTTATCTTAATTTAAAATGTGTATATACTTGTATAGGTACCTATCTATAACATCTGTATGTCTTTGATTTTTGGATGTATAGAATTTCTCTGTATACCTGTGTAATTTCATTTCTATTGTGTTTTAATTAGCTACTACCTAGCTAGCTACCTAAATAAAACCAGAAATCATTTAAATTCATATTGATCCACCAGCATGATTAATTCTGCATGAATCGTGGAATTGAATGGAACATGGATCATGGAATTTTTAGAATCGTTCTTAATTTTCATATTCTTTTTATCGTTTTTGTACTTTCTGGAAAACGTCTTTGATATCAGTGTTTACGAAGTTATGCCGAGAGATCCTTAGATATCCATTACGTATATTGAGATTGAATTTCTTAGATTTCCACTTGTAGGTATATCAAATTGCTCTATCAAACTTCTGAATACTTGATAGCGGCTCAGTGTTGTATTCAAATCACGAAAAACTTATATTTCATTTAAAAAACCTGGTTCATAGATTTGTGTTGAAGATTCCTTTGCAAATTTTAACGATCCGCACCCTTCACAACAGGAGTTACCACAATAATTTGTCAAGTTGCGGTTAGCAATTACCAAATTGCCGTTTTGAGGACCATAAAGTCGAACAGCCTCTTCATAAAAGATTAATCTTATTCGTCATTATAACCTTCCTCACGCCAAAAAGCAATACATATATGCTCCAGAGAGCTGTTTCGTGCTGCCCAGGACAGGGACGCTTTCTCTCGGGTGATAGTCGACGTTGGGGGGACCTGACATGACACCAAAAGAAGAAGAAGATATGCTCCAGGTACTCAAATAATGCCTACACAGTTAGCCCAGTATTACGTATTTATAACGTACCACAAGGTTACATAATGGGGCTCATCATATTCCTCATCATATTTTTGAATTATTGAGTTAGCAGATGATTCTATCGTGAAACTAATTAGCAAAGGAGATTTTCTGGCACTTAATAATAAACGCTTGTGCTATAAAAATAGAACTAGCTTGCTGGTTTCCTGGACCAAGGTTCGACCTCCCTGAACCAAACGGATAATTAGGGCTGCTAGACCAACAAGCACGTCTGCATTAATGCTTTAAAAGTGATTGAATGCAATTATACGCTACTGTATATTAAATAACTTGTCTTGCTAGGATCGCAATATAGGATTCTGGTCTCCACCTTTCTTCTCAGCCCACTGCATCCTATCCTCGCACCCTATTTGAGTTCTGGGGTAACTTCCTCCAATAACAAAATGAATGGAGTTTAACTACCTACCGTCACAGTATAATAAATGCTTTACTATACTGTGCTACCGTCATCTGTAGTCGCCATTTACCCTACACAGCATCACTCCAATACCCAGATGCTTCGCAACATCTGGTCCGATAACAGAATGTTGATACTTTAATATCGATAACAAAAGTTTATTGTCGCCACGCCACGCCATTCGAGTAGATATGTGATGCCAATAACAGCTTTCTTAACATTTTCAAGCCGAACACTTCAACTGTCTAGCTAACAGAAATTACCCGTGCCTACTTAAAAAGTTAATAGTTAACAAGTCTCATTTTATTATTAACGGGTTACACTACCATGATATTCAAAAAAAAAAATTTTGCTTCTTTCGATAGTAATTGAGAATTATTATTGAATAATATTTGTGATGTGTAATAAATAGTATTATAATTTGAAGCGTGGTGTGTGAATTTTTAAACAAATTTAATTCTGTTTTGCGCTTTTTTCAATATCTTAAAACTATTAGACCGATTTTGTTCAACTTTTGCACACATTTAACTAATTCAAGCTGAACTATATATATATTATATGTACTACTATGCATGACTCACCGAAACGAAGCTTAACTTCCAAAAATGTGGAATCGAAAAACGTTACATTGTGTTAAGTGATCACTTAAGCCAGCCATATGATAAGACGTAAGCCCTATAGACACCCAAAAAACTTCCATACCTACTTCCCATATAAATAGCTTTTTACTTTAATATTTCGAATAATGATTAGAACTAAAAGTAAAACTAACGAACCCAAAAAACTTCCATACCCAAGTACTTCCCATATAAATAGCTTTTTTGTCTTTTTATTTTAATAGTTCGAATAATAATTCGACTTAAATTAAGTATCTTAGAGAAAGTATCATTAAATAAATTTCCGTCACACGGTAAAACTGTATTTTTACTTTCAATTAAGTATCAATTAAACACAGGTGTTTAGATTACAGATAAAGAAGCGGAATAATTATTGGCCGCTGTCCAAGTATTCTCATACAAAAGATCGGTATCGCTTAGAAAACTTTGGTTGTTGTCGCTTTGTTCCGTGTTTTTACGCCTTTATCCGAGCGGGCCGGCGATCCGTATTAATGGCTGTTATATCGGACGGCCGTAATGACCTACTGTCCGACAAATAAAATACATTTTAAACCTCTTACAATAAATTACAGACACCGAGCTGAGGCGCGTACCTGTTCTCGTGATTGCGGCGAGCCCGTCAGTGTTGCCCGCATAAAAAATATTAGTAATTATTTTTTTCGTCGTATTGAAAAGCGATTTGGGCGACGAGCGTTTGAACAATGTTGTACCTACGTGTAGTGCGGTCGGATTATGTTGAAGTTTTTTATTGCCCTTTTTTATTGACGATTATTAAATATCGCAATACGTGTTTATCAAGATTGAACGCGGCCGCAGCTTGTGAACGCAACGTGGATTTATTGTGGATGGTAGTAAATAATCTTTGTCTATTAATCACCATTAAAAATGAAAGTAAATGATATTTGTTGTTGCTTGCATAACTTGAAATGGTATTCACATTTAGCGCTTGTTCGGAATGTTTTTGATTATTCACGAGCTGATATAATAATTACATAATTAATGCTTCCGCGTAGGTATCTAAATGTTTCATTGAGACCGCAAAATTATCAACATTATTATTAAATTAACTTTACCGGCTATCTTCTTAAGCGCGCAAGATGGACATTTTTATGTTTTGATTTAATGGAATTTTAATAACTGCTATTTAAGTAGGAGCATGGTGACGGCAGGATATGACGCAAATGATGAAGACAACAAAATCAGAAAACGTACCGAAAGATCAAGTAGGTACCTACACCTGATATTAGAAGGTGACAGTAGGTAATTGAGAAATAATCTTTGTCTATTGAAACCTAAAGAAATAATTTCTTCAATAAGAGCAAAATGATTTATGGTGACGTTATGAATACACATAATAATATGTAGTTTTCACCACTAAATTTGTTTTTCTTGTTTAGGGACCAATAAATAAAAATCGGACAGTAACAAAATAATAACCAATAATATAAGGGGGATGAATAAATTATTAAGTATTAATAATATTTAACAATAAAATTGAATTAAAAATATCTAATCATCCATATTTTCAAAAATTATCAGCGTTTCATTCTATGATTAGTAAATTCTTCAATCTTCTACTACCTGTGGATAATTTCAACATTGAATTGAATATTATTATGGTAATAATTCGATTAATAATGGTTTTGATTTTAAATTAGTGCATAATACGTTGAATTTAAAATATAAGAATAAGTTTTTTCAATCTTTTGTTTATCCACTGATATTTAAAAGCTTTGGAGAAAATTTGTAATTATATATAGGCAAATTTCAAATTCAATAGTTAAAAAAATCCTTATTCCCAAATTATATACAACCAGCTTTCTATACTAATAATGAATTAAAAAAAAAACATACCTACACTAAATAATAAGGATAAGGATGCTATTTAAAAAACCGGGGATTTATAAATTGATTTGTAATTATTTTTATATAGGTAAGTATGCAAAACGTGTAAAAATGAACACTTATGGCGTTTAATAGCAAAAAATTTCCGAATTTCCTAATCATCTTTTGGAAATTAATCATTTTTTTGATAACAATAAGGGTTTACAAATTAGAGAAAGTGTTAATAGGTCATTGAATATTATAAATAACCATTTCCTTTTACAAATAGTTATCATTATTTTTTTTTCATATTATAGGTCCTTAGTTATTTATTCATCTCCTATTTATTTATTTTATTTTGTTATTGTCTATGCTTCGATTTTTTATCTTAGTTTTTAGTCTACGTTATATCCTGATGAATAAAGATGAAAAATGGAAAATTTTAAGCAAAGACATATAACAGTATGCAATAAAAATAATATTTAAAAAAACTATCAATTATTAAAGAAATATTCCATAGAATTATATAATAAAATATGTATATAATTAAGTAATTAATAAGTATATTACATATATTATAAAATAAAAAATAATTAATTCTGAAGGTATTTTTTAATATTTTTCTTAATAGCCTCATAATAATTATTCTCAATTCTCATTTTAACAGGTAATAATAATAATAGCCTTTATTCAGACATTAACATTTAAGATTTGCTTGTGACAAGTTACAGTTGCCGGCAAACTTCTTGAAATTCTTTGACGTGGTGGGGGAATGTGCAGAAGACGAGATTTGGGTCTCTTTGGTGGAAAGGTAGATGCGCAAACTTCCCCCCACTACGCCGTAGAATTTCAAGATGTTTGCCGGCTACTGTAGACTGTCACACCATCCGTCTGTATGCCTTTTGGCAAAGGCCTCCTCCAATTTCCTCCATTCCTCCCTAACTTTTGCCACAGTATAGTAAAGTACTGTGCCTACTATACTGTGCTTTTGCTATTCTGGTCCACGCGCCACCTGCTGTAGCCTTGATCTCATCCACCCATCTTCTAGAAGGCCTGCCTCGTTTCCTTTTCTTGTCTCTTATGAACCAATACATTATTGTTTTTGATCATTTCTCTCTTCTCCTGATTGTATGTCCAGTCCATTTCCATTTAAGCCTTCTGATGGATACTTTAACATTCTTCGTTTTTGTTTGTTCTTTGCTTATTGAATTCCTTATTCTATCTTTATTCTCTAGTTTTTTCCCCAACATACTTATCTCCATAGCATTTTGGCAAGATTCTAGCTTTCTTTCGTGGGCTTTAGTGATCGCCCAGGTTTGACAGCCGTAAGTTAGGACAGGCAGAATGCAGGTATCGAAGAGTTTCCTTTTGATGTCTACGCTCATATCTCTGTTCTAACAGGTTATAAAGTTCTATACCTGTAAAAAAGAAGTCGCTTGGTACATACTTAAATGAGTGAAATAATCGGCGGACCGTCGCTAATGTCATTTTGGTAATGCATGTGCATCCAGGTATACAAATAAAAAATATAATTAATCGTTTTTTAAGAATTTTCCACATCAACATGGCTAGCAGACAAACGAACCAGACGCCGTCGTGTTGCGAGATGAATAAGGAAATTTTTTCACCACAACCTGCTTCAAAATGGCTCGGAGCTGGAATTCGCTTTGACGTTTATAGAATAGCACAAAAAATATAACGGGACCGACCGAATTCCCTTTCCCCGGTCTCGTCATTATTATTATACAATATTTTTTGTTGCTGCGTTCTGCCTTCAAAAACGATTATTTATTTTTTATCCAATGATCTCCAGGTCTCCAGTGACACATCTGGGTTTACTATAGTTTTTTAAGGTTGATAAATATTTTATGGATATGACATAAGCATGCGCAGAAAGGTACTAATGTACAGTGTCTCGTAACAAAAAAGATTTTATAACACAAATGGTACCTAATATTATCTCAATACTATCACAGTAATAAGATTCAAATCGTATTATGAGCCACAGCAATAAGGGTATCTCGTAGCTAGTAGAAAAAACTTCAGGAGAGTCTTCTTCATTCAATTTTGAATGGAAAATATTGTGTGCACTTTGGGTGAAATGTCAACATTTACGGAGATAAGCGACATCAAAGTTTGCATTTTTCAAGTCAAATAAAATGACAAAAACCTCAAAAAATTATATTTTTCAAATTTTTGCAAGATTTAAATCGTCTTATTTGACTTAATAAGTTAATGTTTTGCAAAGATAAGCCAGAACTATTGAAAAAAAAATCATTTGTTACCCTTACTCACACTCAAAAATATATGCTTACTAAGTACTTTATTGTACCCTTAGAACCTTTCTTTTCGCCAGATGTAACGCATAGGTATAATAGGTGTAAAGACTAGTGATGTAACGAATGTCAGTTTTTAAGCATTCGTGAATGCGAATGCGAATGCGAATGCGAATATCTGCTACCGAATGCGAATACGAATATTGAGTTTTTTTTAATTTAGCGCCCCAGTTTTGGCTTAGCGACTCAGTTTTGCGCGAGGCACGTTCCGTTTGCATCTTGTTCCGAGAATATCCGAATTGATCTAATAGAAGCATAAAGAATAATTTTGTTTTTGTTTGTTTAAAGTGTTTTCCTATAAAACATAAATCATTTATAGTTTGTAATTGAAGAACATAGTTTTTGTTTGATTTTTGTTTTTAGTTTCGTTCAAGAAGATGATTACCTAACCTTAAAAACTTACCTATGTAAAGACTGATAAAAGCTTCAGAGAAGAATTTGTTTTTGTTTGTTTACTTACTTACTTACTTACTTACCATCACGCCGTTTCCACGAGGGGGTAGGCAGAGAGGATAGAGCGCCATACTCTTCTGTCCTGACATACAACTTTCGCTTCGTCTACATTCATACATCTTCGCATGCAAGCTCGACGGTTGATTGAATTATTATATTTTTTGTTTTCTAAGTTGTAATGAGAAGTTAATTGTAATTTAGTAGTGATCTGGAAGTTGCTTTATTAACCAAAGTAGAAGTGGATGGTAAATAAATAATACCAAATGATAAAGTAAAGTGAAGTTTTTGTAATAATAAAAAAATAAGAAATTAATGGATTTTTTATTAACCTAATATTATGTTTTTTACTGATGTTCATATTCGCAAAACATTCGCTCGAACTTTGCGAATGCGAATGCGAATATGCAAAAATATGCGAATATTCGCGAATGCGAATGCGAATATTCGTTACATCACTAGTATAGACGGACGTATGAAGAACCTAAAATACATACCTATTGTAAAAAATATTATCTATAATTTAGTGGTGAAATGAATCTGCCCTTAAAATATATAATAGATACTAACAGATTACATTATTAGATATAATCAATATAAATTTCATTCAAATGTAAGCATTCCATATTTTTTTAGCTTCCTCTTAAACGCCGTCATTTTTTTTTCATCCCCGTTGTCCTCCGTTAGTTGACAGTACAAATTCATTCTACTGTGCATGATTGAATTTTGCGATTTTGTTTTCTTTCTAAACGATAATCTTATTTCATGTTTTTGTCTTGCGCAGTGGTCATATTTATGTTTTTTATTTAATTTTTCTTAAGAATTCAAAGGTATTGTTTCCAATCAGATTTTTTTTTTTATAAATAGAAATACCTTCATTAAATTTAATCATTTGTCTGGATGTCATAATTTGTAATCCTTTTAGCATCACTTTGATTCTTGCGTTTCGATTTATTTTTAATATTACCTAAAATATATATGCACACATTATAATGAAAAATATGGTGGTAACGTGCATTATACAGGGTTATTTGGAAAACATTTATAACGTCGTAGAACTATATACCTGCCTTGATTATGAGTAGAAAATATCCATAGTTATGGAGTTATGCAGTATCAAACTTTGCATTTTTTCAATATTTCTGACTTATTTTTTTACTATAAAGTTGAAATTAAAAAAAAATTAAACCATCACAGTGACTTTGATTATGAAAAATTCATTCGCTTCAATACAAGTTAAATAAAATTATATAAACCCTGCAAAATTAGAATTGGAAGGTTTTTATTATTTTATTTGACTTGTGTTAAAAGGAATGAATTTTTCATACCTGAAATAAGTTACTGTAATGATAGTCCAACGCTTTAAATAAGTCAGAAATATTGGAAAAAATGCAAACTTAGATATTTCCATAACTATTAATTTATATTAGGTCATGGTTTCTTGAATATTTTCGACTCATAATTAAAGTAGTAATATAATCCTGCGAGGTTATTAATGTTTTCCAAATAACCCTGTGTATACAGAAACAAATAAATCATATCGATGTCACCGCGACGTTACAATTCCCGTCCAATCTATAATCTCAAATATTTCGATAACTAAATGAGTCATGTAAAGGTTATTAATTCAACTGCTCATCATGAGATTAGTTTGAGGATTCATCTCAAAAATGTTCACGTGCACTTATCATAAAATTTATGAGTAAAATAAAAAAAATAAAAAATAACAGCGGGTTGACGAATAGGTCAGCTGTCCTAAACGTGACATCCTCTTGCACCGTTTTGTGACACGGCGCGATCAAACATAAAGAGGTTATCTCACAGATATTATTGCTCCGCCCGGGTCCGGGACGTGTGGAGATCAGAGGGGGAATTTTAATGTTATTAATCAATAAAAAGTTTAATGGAATTAATGGACCGGGCCGAGAATAAACCCCACGCATCAAGCATAATAGCCTGTCTGGACCCAAATCAGCGCGCAATGGGCGACGTAATAAAAAATGCAGACCGTTTCTTCTCCGATTTCACACATTGTTCGTCCTTTTCCTGGAACCGGTCGCATTCTCCAAATATGAAAACGGTCCCTCCGGGCTTTTGCTTTTTGTGTTTCCTTCGGTTTTTTTTGTTTCTCTCTCTCTTCTTTTTGTTTGTTTTTTTATCGTGTTGTGTTTTGATTGGCGGGTATTAGCGTCGTGAGAGAATTTATTACGACGCGTTCCTGTATGGCGTTTATGTGTGACCGATAATATTACGGATTTTTTGTTAGGTAATAAACACTTAATATGTGAAGACAATTGATAACTGGACAATTGATAATAGGTGCGTAGCCCACGTGATAAATAAATGGTTTCAAAAACAATTACATTTTTTAAATAGAGATAGAAATAGAGAACAAACACCGAATACTATCATCATAATAATATCACATCAATATATTTACTATTTCCTTGAATCTTTTTAAAAATAAGACTTATTTACCGGTCTCCTGGAATGGGGTTCAAGCCAACGACCACTGGATCACTAGGCGAGGTAGAGATGATATTTTAATCGGTGACACACTAACGCTCTCACGACGCTATTTGAGATTTATATCTGATTGTGTCGATGAATGGTAACTGATTTTTCGCAATTCGACGTGCAACCATCGGTACCAATCATTGATACAATCAGATACAAATCTCAAATAACATAACATGTGTAACTGGTTAAAATAAGGGTTTGACCATCACTAAGCAATAGTCGTAAGACGAACATCTAGCAATGCTGGCGAAATTCAGCGGCGACGATTACTTTTTCTCTTCTTTTCTTACATTTTGTATCACATTGTGGAAGGAAAGATACTCTGTCTATTCTATATACAAATCTACACCGTTTGACATATTTTTTACGAATTTTGCATACTTATTCTTTAGGACCCTGCGTAAAACAAAGGCGCTATCTCTCTTCTCTCCTTTTACCCCACTCCCTCCCCGAGATAAGTGAATGATAGATAATTTTTATTTTCTTTATACCTAATAGAATGTTGATTATTATGTTATCTACCATTTGGTTATGTTGCAAAATACAATCGCCCAGATCTGAACCGAAATCCTGAAGAAAATATAGTCACTCCACACCACTCCCCGGGCATCACATCCACCTACTGCTTGGATCAAAATGGAAACATAGTTATTATTTATAGACTTTAAAAAACAATGGTACTCCCGCTCCCCTCATAAACTCATTTTTAACTACATAAATCTACAACCCAGACAACGCCGGGTACCTACGGACCACTGAGTAATTTAATAAATTCGAAAATCCAGTGCTCGCTTCTATATAAGAGAATCACCCAATATCTACACGAAGTTGTAATTTAAATGAAAATGGTATGGTTTTGAATATTACCTGTATTAAGAAGAAAAAGAAAAAAATATTTATCTAAATGTAATTTAATTATCACGGAATTCTTTTAAAACAAATAAAAACATGATTTCAATAATATTAAATATTTCACGATGAAGAACAGTAAGTTTCTGAAAAACAGGGCAAACAAAAACCACCCAAGATATATGTACCATATATTATAGATGTGTCATATAGACGAAACTATTTTTTTATGAGGGAAAATAGATATGGAACATTTTTTGGGTGTTCATAGAGCTAACGACCTATCGTGCGGCTGACTTAAGTGATCACTTTACACAATGTAAAGTTCACAATTCCCCCCATCATAAACTACCACATCAATCAAATTTTTTGGAAGTCGTATATATATGCTTTATTATTTATATTAACTTGCACACCTTGATTCTTACGTGAGTTGTATTTTTACTACCGCCACCTGTGACCAAAAATTTTGTCATTCCCATAAACCAGTATAGATGTCGCCGTTGGTAATGAGATATCTATATTTTTTAATTGGAGTTTTTAAAGCAATATTATTTTTTTCGTTTCTATATGACATCGGTAATATACATATACATATCTTGATTAATGATGCCCACTGGGATAGAATCCAGTATTATGTTCATGAAAATACTCAAAATATTGTGAATAAGAACCACCGAAATTGACTTTTAGAGATACCTCCTCGACCGAGGCTGATATCTAGGTCTCTGCAGTGCAGTGTGAGATAACAGATCAATAGTATGCATGTTGGGCCGATACAATGGAGCCCGGGTCGCTTTTTCTGTGTTGGCGATCACCGGCCGACAGCCGAGGTATCTGCCGCCAGATGCCGTGAATTATTCAACAGCAGATTGGAAAAATACCAACGGAAGCCCAGGGTGTTCGGGCTGGTGTGTGTGCGCCGATATTTATGTGGTTGTGCATGTGTGCGGCTGGCTCGCGAGACGCGTCCTGGGGCCTGCGGAACCTTTTCAGCATCTGACTAATGTATTACTGTACCTATTTACCGTCAGAGCCTCTTCCCGCAAGGACGCTGACGACGGTTGTATAATGGAGGAGTTTCATGATGTTGATAATGCTATACTTATCCTAATAGAATGAAAGTATCTAAACTAAGAAACGTATACTAATAAACAAATAAGAGCGAGGATCCAGGCTGCCGAGATGAGTTTTGTAAGAGGGGTAGCGGAAGTCACACTGATGAGAAGTGTTGACATAAGGCACACACTCGGCATGGAGCTCCCACTCCTACATATAGAAAAGTCACAAAGAAGATGGCTCGGACATGTGCTAAGAATGCCAGAGGAACGAATACCAAGAATAATCCTTTTGGCAACCCCGGAAGGAAGACGGCTGGTGGATCGCGACGGAAGATCACCCCAGATTAAGCTGGGAGAAGCAACAAAAAATGTATATGAAAACAGAATGGGTCTAGACTGGTTGATACGGAAGCACTTTGTCGAGTCTTTGGGACCCCGACCCTACTAGGACAAGGGGGTGAAGACCATGATGACGATGAAACTAATAAACCGGTGAAAATTTTTTCGAAATCTGACTGACTGGCCTGTGCCACCTGTGACGTCATGTGACCTAGTCGAGATCGTCGCACCACAGGCACTAGGTCACGTGACGTCACACGATGAACCATCGCGTCGCACGATACCTACTAAATTAATTAATGTATATTATGGATGTCTCACAGAGACGAAACTGTATTTTATTATTATTATGGGAAAGTAGGTATAGAAGTCATTTATGGTCTATACCGGACTACTTACGACCGATCGTATGGTAGGCTTAAATGATCACTTTACACATATGTAACGTTCGCCATTTCCACCATGATAGAATATACCATGTCTTACTAATTTTTGGAAGTTGTATATATTTGGATTATATGACACACATCACGTATGTGTTGTAACAACCTATTATACCGGCCTGTGACAGCCATTTTCCGTCCCCCTAAACCATAAATGACTTCTATACCTACTTTCCCATAATAATAAGAGGAGATCCGTGGTTCGAATTCCGACTGCAGCCAAATATTTTTCGTCAATTTGATTTTCTGTAAGTCTTTCTAATTGTTTAATTAATTTGGTGGTTTTAAATTTCACAGAACTTTGTTCTGAAAAAATTGCAATTTCACAATAAGAATGTGTTCTTGAATATAATAGAAGAAACAAACCTTATTAGCGCGTAAATGCCACACGGTGACTAGGGCACGCAAATTTACCGAAAAATGACATTACCGTTAATTCGGTAGAACTCTGAATTTAATACCGGTTTACCGGAAATTATGAAGGTTGCAAAAAATTAATATTATGGCATTATATTTTGAAATAAAACAACAAATTAATTAAAACAAATTGTTATTTTATTTTTATTATGTACTATTTATTTAAACATATTATACACAATGTTATCTAAAGGAAATCGGCTTCTTTCAATTGCTTTAATAAGACAGTGTCAAGCACATTAATTTATTTATGGATCTATTAAATATCTAATGGTCATAATAAATACGATTTTTTGTATTAAGAATTATTTTCCCCTTTCTTATTATTATTTGCTCATTTTAAAATAGTACAAAATACCGCAAAAAAATAAAATATAGGGATTATTTAAAAATTCTTTACCCCACTGATTATGACATCACTATTTTAATAATTGTTATAATCACAGTGACGAAATTTTGAAATATACATTGTGTAGGGAAACTGGACTACAAGAAACTTCAAAAGAAAAAATAACTAAGTAAGTATTATGTAAGTACAGAATAGCCGCTAAAGGATGAACCTATAATGTACCGTTAGCTTGACTAGGGATTTTTGCGATGATCAATTTTTTTTTGCGATAGTCTCGGGTCCCTAACGCACGTGCGCACATTGTATTACGGCGGAGAAAATTTCACGAAATACAGGTAAAATGAACCACATAACCAAACACGTTATATCGTAGTTTAAAAATATTGCTGTGCAACACATAAGAAGTGGAAAATAGTTTACCGAAATTACCGGTGCTTAGAAATTTATTTACCAGTAATTCGGCAATGGAATTCAACCAATTTACTCGTAAATCTGTTTACCGAAAATCGGTAATACATGTCCTGATTGTGGCGTGAGTATCGTCGTAGGCAGAGAAGTTGGAAAGTCACACTCTTCTGTCCTGGCACACAACTCTCTCCTTATCCACCCATTTCCATTCATCTTTTCATGTATGTTTGTTGATTTTAGAGGCTTCCACCAGAACTTCCAGGTCCTATCTTGTTTTTTTTGGTAATGCCATGTCTTTCGCGGACATCCTCTATTTCAGGTGCCGTCAACATATCTTTCTTACTATTTTCTCCTCTTCATTCGTTTAATATGACTTACTGAATTTAAGTTTTAAAAGTTATTTTTCTTAACAAGCCTAAAATGCATAAAATATTTTCGGAATGATTATTACTGGCTTATAATAAAATAAACCGTAGACCATATTGCCAATTAATATGGTTTTGTGTCAAGGTACTCGCAGGTACTTAAAATAGGTAATGAAAGGCGGATAATTGGTCCATAAACCATTTTTTCCTGTTTGAACTCTTTTAAACCCCTCCCCCCTCCCTGTAGCCCTCACGTGGCTTTTATCTTGACCCCCCTTCTATGGAACGTAGTTTTTTCCTTGTTAATCCAGAAGACATTTTTTGTAATACTAGGTATAAATGAAGAATTCCGTTACTCGGCAGGGGGAGGCACTCCCTTACCCTCACGTAACCCAGCTAGTATTCTGCTTAACCCCTTCCCCCCTTTGATCAGGCCACGTGGTTTATGGACGCTCCCTTAGCTGAGCCCTCAGAGGGAATTGTTTGTTTGTATACTTTTATTTACTTGTAAAAATATTTTTTATATCTAGTACATAGGCATTTCAAATACATAAAATAATAAGATTAGATCATGATTATATATTGAATATATTTTTTCATATTGTGCACTTATCTGCATGTTCCTTCACTTTTGTACACCGTCTGTCACTCCAGCGTCTCACTAAACTATTTAATAACGGCCGTAAAAATAATTTTATGAATTTATGGAACAACGATCATAATTTAAAAATATAAATATATTTATTTATTTGAATTGAAAAAAAAATCCTTTCTACATACTACATGTAAAAACAGTAAACAAACCAAACTTTCTTACAAATACGAAAATATCGACTAACCGTACCTACAGATTAACACAAAAAACAGTAAAAATATACCTAAGCCTACGAGAGGCGGTATGTATGATGATGAAAATGTATGACATTATGAATGCAAACCAGTGAAGTATTTATATACTCAAATAAATAAAAAAAGATATGTGAAAAAAATCTACCATAGTTTGCCATATTCACTTCAACTAATAGGTTTTTATTTCGAGTATAAAGAAAATAATTCATATGAGTATGTATTACATTTATGGATTTTTATATATGTACTTATATAATTTTAGAAAAAAAATGTAAATTGAATGTAAGGGTAAAAAACATAGAAATATAGAAATTAGTTCTCGACCATGGTAGGTGCATAATAAACCGTTTTTTAAAGATATTTCTGACAAGTAAAAAATGTTACAACAATTTATAGGATTTGAAAATAGGTAATGAAATAAGATACGATTCTTAAAATGAATTTAAAAAATGGCTATTGCACATACGACAATAAAAACTTGCTTGCTCTTTAGTTCATTTTGTTTAATTTTGAGATGCATTTCGCCTTATGAATCAAACAAGTTTACATTTAAAAACTGTATTTATATGAAACATTTTGTATTTATGTGAAAACAACTTGTATCTGTATGAAAGGAAAGGAAAACGTCTCACAAAAATTAATAAAATAAAACTGAATAGGAAGTCTGTTCTACCAACTTACCTCTGAAACAATAAACATCGCTACTGCTTCAATCGTCGATTTTCAAATTGTTGAACGACCGGTTCAAAGTGAGGTGTAAATTTGAACAGCCGGTTCGCGCGATCTGAAGCGGGAGAGACAGCAGTGTTCAGCCGCAAAACACATCTGAGAACAAAACAGCGGCTTTAGTGCCATCACTGCACGCGTGCCTGGCACTATTGTTGTATTGCAACGTAATATCTGTCTGGTTGTGAAGTCACATACATCTGTGTCTCCTTCTTCTTCTACCAGCCGCCATATGGGACTCGGAAGCCCATTATTACAATCATTACATACCATTATCCAACACCTAACATCTTTTGCAGGTCTGCCTTGATATTGTGTGCATATCTACTCTGTTTTCCTCTCTTTCTTGTTAGCTTTTGTAAGAGGGCTTTGTACTCACCTAATCTTGTTAAATTCGCGATCCTTTGCAGCTGATGTTCTTACCGAGGTTCCAAGATCTTTAACTTCCTTCATTTTTCAGTTAGGTTAGGTCTCATTATCACTGTTGGCTCTATAACCCCCAGCCTCCTCAAGAGTTTTCGTCCACTGATCTTGGTCTTGCATCAGCTCTTTTCAGTTCTGGATCTCCTTAACAGATATGTATAATTTTTTCTGAAAAACTAGCTCACTCGTTCCTCTTGGTCAGTACTTGTGTCTCAGCTGCATATGTGAGCACTGGTTTGCTGAGCATCCAATACACTAATATTTTAGTGTTTCTGGACATCAGTCTATTTTCGTCACTAATCGAATCTATTTTGTGTGCTTATCCTAAAGTTCTAGCCCCTTTTATTTCAACTTCCTCCTTCTACAATTATCTTATTTCATGGACCGACAGTTGGTGCTCGCTTCTGGTGAACGGTGAAGAAAATATGTATTTAACACAATGGGACATGTCGAGCGCTGGCCTGTTTATTAATGAACTCTTCTCTGGCCTTTTGTTTCTCCCGTTAGTAACTCGACGGTTTCTCCTTTTAATTGAGTGACATCTACCGATTAATCCCGCTACTGTTCGCTCGCTAATTATTTATTCACTAAGCATTTCTGTTTTATTTTTGACTTCGGGCCTTTTCGAGGAACTCGTTTGATTGATTGCAGCATGCAAACGGACGGAGACGTATTTAATTACTCAATGATATTTTGTTTTTGTTTATTTATTTATTTATTTACATATATACGGTAATAAAGCCGTTTACTTTATAATTTGTACAAAGTTGATAAACAATACCAGTAAAAATTATATATAAAAAATACAAATGT
The DNA here is from genome assembly GCA_016648135.1 of Agrypnia vestita. Classification (NCBI taxonomy): domain Eukaryota; kingdom Metazoa; phylum Arthropoda; class Insecta; order Trichoptera; family Phryganeidae; genus Agrypnia; species Agrypnia vestita. The sequence goes on from JADDOH010023969.1 coordinate 42,098, forward strand.
GAACATAAATTATTTAGAAACGTAATCAAGAACAATATAAATGTGGAATTAAAGGGAACAATAAAACAATAACAGTAATTCGATGAAATCAGAAATATAAATAATAATTTTACACAATATATATCAATGAAATTAAATTTAAAAATAGTAATTTTATATAATAGGCGATTTAATAGGCAATATAATAAATTATAGAAGAATAAATTTTTCAGATTTTTAGTTTAGTAAAAAAAAAAGGTTTTTAGAATTTCTATGTATGTACTCGGGTAATTACTTTACTAGGTCAGAAATGCAGTGAATTCAAAATAATACATTTATTAAATGTTCCTTTTAGGGGTAGGTATTATAAAATTTTGTCTTTGTATATTATTTAAATTAACTTATCTTAGTTTTACTCTTAACATCATCAGTAAAAGAGATATCCTACAAATAGAGTAAACTTAATCAATCAAGTGTAATTAGCATAACACTTGACAAAATAAATTGAAGAAGAGAAGAAACACGATAAAAAAGATACTTTTAAACTGACCAGGAAAATTCTTGTAATACAAAACTAAAAAAAATAACGGTGCCAAATCAACTCTAACAATCTCAGTAATATCAAAATTTTAGAAAGGCAAAAAATTGTATATTTAGCTATTATTAGAATCATCAAAAATCTACAAAAATAAAATGTATCCACGACTTAATGTATATAAGTTTGATTATATAACAAATTCTGTAAATATTGTTCGTAAATTTCCCGAAAACAAAGCACTTTTATATTAATGTACATATCTCGCCACCAAATCATCATTTGCTCTTTTTAGGAGCTAGTCTTTAGGTGGGTCATTTCCGGTTCAATGAAATTCGACGGCAATGTTAGTCTTAACTCCATTTGGGTCTTTTCATGTAGATTTATTATTTTTCCTTCACAGTAATCTAGTTCTCCCACACGAAAGATGCTATCGCTGTCCTTCGGCGGTTTGAATGGACCTAAATCTGGTTGGCAGGTGTTGTGTGGTGTGGATGCTTACCAGTGTTCCCTGTAAGATATGCGATCGTCACAGGGAACATAAAAAATATAAAGGGCGCACTTGGTTTCTTCTTTGTTTGCTGACATTGCACTGTTTTCTATTGCACGTTGCAGTATACTGATTTATTCTCATAAAGTCACTGATATTATGAACGTTCCACAACATTCTGAGGTTAAGAAGCCATGATAACCTCTTTCTATATACACTACTGCCGCTTTCTGTTTTCTCCTGCATAAGAGATCGTTGGGTAGGATATTTCTGAAGTATGCAGTCTTCCTTCTAGAAATAGTTATCATCAGTCATATTGACTTCATGACTCTCAGTAACTCTCGTCTGGTAATGTGATCAATCCAGGAGATCTTTACAAAATGTTGAAATAGCCGCTAGACATTAAATTTTTATTATATATTATACATACCTACTTTGAATACACAGACTCAAATAAAATATAGCTGTTGTCCAGTTTTTTGCCGAAAGATCGGCTTTTGTTGGTTACATAATGTTTAATAACTTGCAAGTGTATTTAAATAACAGAATAAATAATATTCAAAATAAACTGTATAAACAGAGTAAAGAATGAAGATATTATAGTTCAGATGAATAATGAAAAATAAGTAAATAAAACCATAAAAATCCAAAAATTTCAACATCTCGGATATGTGATGAGTCATCCAGAGAAGTAAGACATCTTACGTCTCATAATGCAGGGAAAGATTGCCTGAATTCGGGGCCCTGGAAGAAGGAGAAAATCATGGCTAAAAATCTAAGACAGTGGTTTGGCCAGTTTACTGTGGAGTTATTCCTGCTGCAATAAATAAAGTGATGATAGCCAACATGATAGCTCACTTCCGTTGAACAGAGAGAACTCAAGAAGAAGAAGAAGAACTGAAAAGCCGAAATGAAAATGGCGCTAGATAAATTATACATTATTAGTATTAGATTTTAGAATTTCACAATTGACTATTAATGTTCAAAGAGCTGGTTTAAAATTACGTTGATTCTGACTTATTTGTGTGGGGGCTGATTTACCCGCTGAATAAATGCAAAATCTCAGAAAATATAATAAAATGTAAAAGCGTAAGATAAGACTCCGTGGAAAACCGCCATCGCCTAGAACTGAGATACCGCGTATCCATTGTGTTCCTCTCCTTTCGGCGCCCGCGGCGGCGGCGGTGCCGGGCGCCCGCCCCTCGCGCCGGCCCTGGCGAGCCGCCCTCGCACGTGCCCGCCACGCCGACACGGACCACACACGCCACGCAATAATTATAGTTATGAAATACTGCAAACATTACGGGGTAAGTTGAAACAAAAACGTGAGCATCGTTCAATTACACCGCTCGGTGATTAACCGACGTGTCGTGAAATACGGCGTTTTGCAATGTCCCCAAAGGTGGGCTAACTCTTTATTGATAAAATAATTAACACTTTGTTTCAACCACACTTAAATTTTATTGTAAAAATTCAACATGTTTCGGGAGCGATGCTTCCTTCTTCAGGACAATAAATGTACTAAAATTAATTTTCAAGTATAGACAGCTTAGTTAAAGTGGGAGGGGATTAGAAGGGGCATAGTTACAAATTAAGTAGGTACAGAATGTTTATAATATTTAAGTTTTGATTAATATTTACTATATTTCTATTACTAATATATCTAGGTTATCCAAGTGAAACCCCCCTAGTATTGGAATATAAAATTTTGGTTTTCAATTGAAAGAGTGATTAGATTACATTAGCTGATTCAAAAAATCTGAATAATAATTATTATAAAGACATCTCAAATTCTCATTGAAACTAATTTCAAATTTCTTGAAATTCCTATATAAAAATAGTTACAAGTTACAATTATAAACAATTGAATTGATAAATGTCCGATTTTTTTTTCATTTTCAATTTCTTATCCTTGTTATTTAAATATATATTTTTGATTTATTTTTCGGAATTTTTTATTCGCTGTGTTAGAGGTTTGATTATTAACAAATATGTAATTATTTTTTTGATTTTGAAAAATTTGAAGAAGTGGGTAATTCTTTATTTTTCGATGTTTCAATCACCATTATTAAAAATGAACATGATTTAATTTAGTGAGAAACGATCGCTATCACTCTTCACGAGAATCTTATCACTTTATTGGGCAACGGGCTGCGTCCAAGTGGCTGAATTTTAATTTATATTAACTCACTATTTCACGCGTTGTCGTGCAGCATGATGAAAGTATATATTAGCAATTTTATCATACCAAGCTGGGACACTCCTTTAAATATGGTAAAGAGCAAGACAAATATGGTTGTGCTGACATTTGACCTGTATTTAAATTTTATTAACGATATAATCAATTTTATAAGTAACTTTTTTATTTAAATAGAGATGCGTACACATAATACGTACCGCATCAATATTCTTGATATTTTAAAAATAAGCTAAACGCTTGTGCTATGAAAATAAGACTAACTTGCTGGTGTCCTGGAATAAAGCTCGAACCACCGACCATCAGATCACTAGAAGAGCGTCATAATCACTACACCGAACCGCTTTGTTTTTAAACTCTTCTGTTTTTTTTATTAGAACCAACTGATTTCAATAAATACAGTTTCTTTCATCATCATCGTCATGAGCTCGACAGTGGGCCTTGGCTGAATCCAGTCTCCTCCATTCTTGTCTGTTGCTTTTGATCACACCATTGATAAAAATCTGGATTTATCTATTTTATTAGTACCTAAGCAGTGCTCAACACGGATAATTTGGAAACGTTAGAAATTAATAAACCTAAAATCGGTAGAAACAACTAGGCTCCATAGAAAATTTAAGATGACATGATACTTTTTATATTTTGCTATTTATACCTAACTAATATTGTTTAATGTATGTGCTTTTAAATTTCATGTTATATTTTTTATGTAAAAGCCTATACGCATTGCTGCTCTGTACTTTTTATTTTTAATTAATATTTTTAATTTTTATACTCATGTTTAGTGCTATACCTGATACTTTTTATATTTTGCTGCTTAAAACTGATATTGTTTAATGTATGTGCTTTTTGAATTTTACGTTATATTCTTTATGTAAAAGCCTATACTGGGCGTAAATAAATTTTAAAAAAATAACCAATTAAATTTAACCATCATTAGGTTTCCTTTTTCCATACTAAATAACCTACTACTACACCGTAACCCCGCGGATGGGCAGAGAGGATGGAGCGTCACACTCTTCTGTCCTGACACAACTCTTGCCTCGTCCACATTTTTTTTTTATATATTTTTTTTTTTGATACTTATTACATTACATCGATACATATGCCTAACTGCACAGCAGTTTTACGGCATGGTTGCCTTCAACATTGTATGACAATAAATTTTATTTTATAATGAAGATTATAGTGTAGGTCATTATCGAGTGTTGTATAATTTTTACAAGTGATACATGATATATAATTATAAATTAATGAAGGTTAGATACATAGCTTTAATATATATTATTTTAGCTTGCACTTTTTTGAAGTCAGTGGAGTTTTTTTGTCTTGCATCATCTCAAAGAATTTTTTATCTAATTTATTAAAGATTCTTGGCACAGTGTATTCTGTTTTTCTTTCACCATACACGTTGTTAGTGATTGGTATTCTCATTGTTCGTCCTGTCGATCTGGTTGCATAGTTATGGTGCGTGTCAGTGTGTATATTAATATTATTTATCATTTCTTCTAGAATTATATTATATTTTACTTTGTGGTCAATTGGTAATATTTTGCATACTTTGAATAATTTATTATAATCATCCTTGTACATACATTTAGTTCTATTATCTACTATAAATTTTAGGAATCTTTATTGTTTTATAGGTAAGACCACAACTGCTCACGCCGTAACTGATAACCGAGTCAACCATCGCGAAGTAAAGAGAGTACAGTGTGCCCCGAGAGCTACATAGTCTTAGCATGTGAAATGCACTTAGCATGGATCTCAGTTTTTTGCTTCGCATGCAAGCACGATGATTGTTCTTCCAGTATCTAGTTAACCTGGTCATGTCAAATATTCCGCCCTCTCTTCTTGGAGCCAGTCAACACTTGCGTCGTATATCTTTCTTAACATTATTTCCTCACTCATTCGCTTAACATGCCCAAACCACCTAAGCGTCTTCATACTGTTTTCAAAATATATAGACAGGTAAGTGCTAAATGTATATGTTTAGGATTTGTTTTTAAACACCCTGATGTGTTATTTCAGATGACAAACCACAATGTTTTTGACTCGATACTTTTTTGTTCTTTTTCTCGACATTTGAAACAAGAATTAGTCAGTAGTTGTCAGTTAAAAAAAAATGAATACAGTCACATTTGCCTAGTATACAAAATAGAATGACGGTTCAAATATCTCCTCCGGATAGCTTTCCTAGGTAGTTGTCAACGAGTAACAAGTAGGAATGATAAGGAAGGAACTCCTTGGATGTAATGGATACAGGAGCATTGTCGAGCAAGTCGAAATAAAACATGTCTCGTAATATCCCTCTCACAATTATTATCATATTATTCATATTTTAATATTTCATTGTATTCTGTCAGATAAATACTTAAATTTCTATTTTTTTCCACAATTCATATATGTTTACGTAAAAGTCATGCTTCAATGTTCTCACTGCACGCGCCTCATGGATATTTCTAGTTGCAACGTACAGGAAACCTTTTTGTATGTATATTTTGCGAACCTCGACTTAAAGAACAAAATCTCCTATATGTCATAATATGTAAAAATTAACACCTCGTCCGAAACGACGGCCAGAAACGTCGTAAAAACACGGCATATTATCCCAGAAAACACAAACCAGAAGATTCTGAACGACCCGACTGTGAAAACCAAAGAACATTCTTATTTTACTAACTATATAAAATGCAATATATTTTGATGAAAGGTGACTCAAATTATTGTCAAGCTCTAAGGTAAAATAAAAAAAAACATTTATTTAAAAAAAATTCAAGGTGGTGTAATCCCTTAATGCAGACATAATATGTATGGAAATAAATACAAATAATGTAAATAAATTACAAAAAAAACACGTAAATAAATAACCAACTTAATAAATAAATTCCGCGGTTTGTACGTATGTTTGAGCCGTTTTTTTCTTAAAATATATTGCTTGTGTCTGTTACCATTACGTTTTAAATTCCAATGAAAAAGCTTAAATATATGCAAAATTTCACTCAAAAGTGCATGGAACCTTACGAAGAAGAAGAAAAATTTATTGAAAATAGCAAATATGCATACATAAATGTTAGACCTTTTATAATTGTGACACAGGAAGATTCTTCTGGTAGGGTAGGAATCTTCCTTTCACACTCTCGCATTGGGGGATCTTCAATCTACATAACTTCATTCCATAATTCTTTCGGTCCAGCTTATATTTTTCTAGAACCACATCTCGAATGCTTCTAACCAATTTCTTTCCCTCTGGTTACATCCAGGTACACATCCAAATGTTAGCTATAAAAATGCTTTTTTCACTGCTTTCATTTTTGGTATTTTGTTTATTATTTATGCAAAATTCTTTAAACGATTAACATGTGAATAAATAATCTTCGGCATGTCAATTCGTGAAGTGTTTAATAGTGGGAAAAAACCGATGTGTATAAAAAATGTATTCAGGAAAAGGTCCTCATTCTCACAGCCTGTTGGGGAATTATTATGCCATTGGAATATCGTTAATAATAGATACCTTTTATAATAACACACTGTTGTTATTGCATTACCCACAAAACCCTTCAAGTGCCTTACAACACCCCTGACCCTTGGGTGGTCCCGTTTTCATGTTCAAGTCTTGTTAAATTAATAGTTTTTGTCGAGTTTGAAGCTAATAATTAATTTTATAGGAGGTGTTGTAATTGCGTTCCATCATTTTCTACTTGGTGTATTGTAATAAATAAAAATATTTTTAAAATATAACGTCATATCGTGAGCGTATTGGAAAAAGTGACCAAGTCAAAAATTTGATTGTTGGCAAATTAAATCAATTAATTTTCGAAATACAAGAAAAATGTATTTCGATTGGCTCATCGAAATACATTTTTCTCATACACATACATGCATACAAATTCTATTCACAAGTACACAAGTTTTTCTCATACACACTATACAGCTTTATTCTTATAATTTTTTGCTCTAAATAAATTGATTTTTTAAAATTTAATTTAACACTACATACGATTTATTACATTCTTTCTAGTCTACCATAACAATAAATAAATACATAAATTTGATCGCTGTACCACTCTAAGGAGACTCTTGTGCTTGGAGTGTGATTTGTATTAAACGTCTAAGTAGCCTATATATTACCTAAAGAATACCTAAAATTTTGGGTGATGACCTAACTAATGATAAGGGATCAACTGATAAATTGAGGTAAATTTAATAATACTTGATAAAATAATAATTGGATCATTTATTATAGAGCCGTTTTCATGAGTAGGTACTCACCTGAAGGGCGCTTCACAAAAAAATTATATTACAAAATTACTCACTGGCTAAAAAACATATTTACTATTCACTAGATGGCATGCAAAAAATGGAATTAACGTTTAAAACTATAACAATTGGAAATGCCAGGAAGAATCAGTTATTGTCGCGGAGTGCATACTAGGAGTGGAAAACATTAGGAAGTCTTGTAACGGTCTGATCTGTAGGTTTTTATATGATTATCTAAACAAGTTTGTCTCAGAATATTTTGAGTTTGTTCAAATCTCTCAGAACAGTACTGGATTTCACGTCACAGAGACATTATTAATCAATTCATGTATATTATAGATCTCACAGAGACGAAACTGTAGTTTTTTATGAGAAAGTAGGTATATAAGTCTTTTGGGTGTAAATAGGACTTATGACCTATCGTTTGGTTGGCTTAAGTGATCACTTTAGTGACATTAACGACATCTGTGGGGATTTAGGGGAATGAAAATGGCTTTGTACAGGCCGCATGGAAAGGTTTTTACAATGCATATACGAAGTGTGGCATGTATTTCAAATATATACAACTTCCAAAAATTAGTAGGCATGGTATATTCTATCATGGGTGGAAATGGCGAATGTTACATTGTGTAAAGTGATCACTTAAGCCCACCATACGATAGATCATAAGTCCCATGTACACCCTAAAGACTTCTATACCTACTTTCCCATAAAAAACTACAGTTTCGTCTATGTGAGACATCGATAATATACAAGTTTGTCTCAGTTTATTGGGTGGTTTATTCCATAAATTTGGTCCAGCCACGGCTAAAGCACGGTCACCGAAATTGGTCTTGCGGACGCGATTTACTTCAACTAACCTACTTAATTTAATTTAATTTGACAGAAAATTTGGGAAAAACGCTTTGACAAACCGGCCCACGGTCGCAGACTGCCCCTCGAGAAGAGATTGCGGATTTTTCCATATATCCTTCTTTTGAAATATACTTGAATAGTCTCATTATGTGTATTCAAACAGCCCAGATTCGTATCTGGCCATTCCATTCAACTGCTTACTTACCGAGATATTACTCGGCTCGCAGAACGTACCAGGTAGGCGCAAGGCATCAGAGGTTCCAGGTACAAGACGTCGGGTACCAGGTAGCAGCAGGTCGCGGTTAACAACGGGGTGAATTGCAAGGCGGTGGTGGCGCCTCAATTCTAACGAACAAACCGACCAAATTTACTTCTAAAAATTAGAAATTTAAAGAATTATGGTGTTTCACTATTATATGTAGATACGTGTTACAACGTTAGAATATTTCTATTGAAAATGTATCCCCACTGGTAGGAACCAATTCAGGCGGTGAAAATATATCAAACAATGTATTTACTATATTTTTATATGTATGTTATGAGGACACAATTACACACAATCAATTTAAAATATAGAGGTATTATTACCAACTGCGAAATCTATGTATACTTTGTGACGGAAATAGAAGGCGTTCGCAAAAGACCTATCACGATCAGATTCTACAAGTATTGGAGGATAGCCTTTTTAAAAGCCTCAACAAACGTAGAGCATGCATGAGAAGACGTATGAATGTAGCCGAAGCAAAAGTAGTGTGCCAAGATAGAGGAATATGGCGTTCTATCTTCTCTGTCTACCCCTGCGAGGAAACGGCGTAATGGTTAGTTAGTTAGCCAGATGTCTCTAGCATAGTCCCTTCAAATAAACGAAAGGTTTTCAGATTCGCTACATAACTTTCTTATATCAATTTTAATTTTCTGCAGGCAAATATATATTTGACGTTCATCTTTACAATCGAACACCAATCACACGGACGTTTAGTTTCTTCCTCTTCTTCTAGTATTGGCCGGCTGACGAGCAGTAGCGATCATGTTGGTCGCCATTACTCTATTTGCAGCAGCTTAAAATAAATCAATCGAACTATGAGCTCCCCGAACCCCCAGTAAGTCTTTTATCTTCAGTAAGTCCCAGTAAGTCTTTTATCTTCCAAGGCTTCTTCTGCTGACAATTTTGCCTTAGATGATGAGATGTAGAATATTTTACTGAGTATGGCCAAAATATAATTGTTTAAAGGCTTTTTTTGCAATCTATATATTAATTACTCCAACCAATGTCGTTTCTGCATACTGATAATTTCTGTTGCCAATTTAAAAAAAAACATTTTAGAGTACATTAAAAAGATTGAAAAATATAGGAATACGAACAAACTGATATCAAAAAACATCCAAATCCAAATTATCGAAAATTAAAATATCGCAATTTATAGATTTTTTAAATATTTTCGTGGAATCCGTGTATTTAAAACAGCCAACGTAATTGCAGTCAACGAATTTTTGTGCTGGTCATACCACAGAATGACGCTTTATGACATTGACAGTAAGTATACGGTTACGCTTTTCTTTTTATTGTTTTTGCATTAATCTTGCTTCAATAAACGTTCAAAACATTTATTTATTAAACATTTATTACGCTTTATATTTTATTTAAACTGCAAAGTGAACTTAACCTTAGATTAACGTCATAACGTCTCTCATATAACCTCAAAAGACTCACAGCGCGTGGCGCGAATGTCATTTTACGTGTCATTTTCTCCGTATTTATACATAAATATTATTATTTTTCAGAATTCCGATGGAATACTCAACATCACAAAGCGGCAATTTGATAATGCGATTCGAGTTCACAATATGAAAGAAGAAATGCCAGACGTAGAGTGTCAAACATAACAGAAGAGGAATGTGAAAGAAGGAATGCTGACCAGCGGGAACGTAAAAATGCTAGGCAAAGAGTATATGCTGAAGGAAGAAATGCGACATCTTATTTTAAATGTGCCATTAACAATTTTAATTCAGATCAGCATTATTTAGGTGCCAATCATTGCAAAGTGGTTCATTTTGGTGCTGAAAAGGGTAAGTTACTTCATAACTGTTGCCACAATGGAAAAATATCCCCGCAAGTACTGCCGCAATATCCAGAAGAAAACAGTAATGATTCTAAAAATTTTAAGGAATTTATTCGACAGTACAACTGTGCTAATGCATTTGCATCTTTCCGTATTGTTTAAAAATTTCAGGTGATGTATATCATAGAAGTTTGCAGAGTGATGGAGAGGTGCCGGCATATGCGCAACTATATGTTTACGATGCGGATGAAGCAGTCAGGGTACGTATGAGCCATCCGTCTAACCTTAGATGTCAACAAAATATAATGGAAACTATTGATAATGTCATCCGTCGTGTAATTCCATATGCTCTCCAATACAAAAGGTTGAAAGAAGCGGTTGAGGAAGAAGAATCTATAGTTGCAGAGCACGGGGGCCAGATGCGGAATATTCAACTACTCTTTACGCGTTCTTCGTTAGATGACCAAAGAAGGTATAATGCTCCATCTAATAATAACGAAGTCACCATTGGTATGTAGCAGATTACGAAGGTAGGTTACCGCCAAACGTAGATGTTGCTGTTCACCCTAAGAATGTAGGAGGTCTCCAGCGCATTAATATGTTATCAAAACATTTAGATCCGATGGTTTTTCCATTGTTATTTCCATCAGGTGAATTTGGTTGGACTCTACAGCCTCAAATAATACAACATTAACTGCATGGTTTAAACTTAACCAACAAGATAATGAGGCATGTAATATTAAGTATCAGGATTTAACTAATTTCTATGTTTTTTCCAGCAATAAGCAGTGGAAGAAGAGGCAATGTGGCGGGGACAAGATTATTGGTCGCATGTCCCCCGTTTCTCCTAGAAATATAGAATTATACCATTTAAGACTTATTCTTTTACAAGTGACTGGCGCTACGTCCTTTGAATCTTTGCAGACTGTTAATGGTTGTCTACTTCCTACATTTCGTGATGCAGTACGAGAATTAGGACTCATCGATGATATTGGAGAATGGCAGCGTTGCATGGCTGAAGCTTCAACGTATATGATGCCCAAAGCTCTTCGTGACCTATTTGTCTTATTAATGATTCATTGCCTCCCACCAGATCCGTTGCAGCTGTGGAACGATTTCAAAGATTTGATGTCAGAAGACTTTAGTCGTCAAGGTGCTACTGCAGAAATTGCACAAAATTGTTCCCTTTTTTTTATTCAAAAGGCATTAATAAATGAAAATTCTTCTTGCACATCACAGGGTTTGCCGGAACCAGATTACAGCAATACTTATAATGAAGTGGTTGATATTAATTTAGCATTAGAAAGTTCTTTAGGGCTAGAGATGGCTGGAAAACTCAATCGAGAACAACATTGTGCTTTCGACAGTATATTAAGTAAAAAATTTCAGATGTACCTGAAACAAAAAATATTTCTTTATTGACGGTCCTGGTGGCACAGGTAAAACGTTCCTTTATAAAACTATTATACATACTTTAAGAGGAAGATCTAAGAAAGTTTTATTTGTTGCTTGGACAGGAATAGCAGAAATTTTATTACCAGGTAGACGTACATGTCACATGGCTTTTAATTTACCTCTTGATTTATAGAATAACACAACATGCAGAGTGACATCCAAGAACCGTGCAATTATAAGTGCAGCTGATGTTATCATCTGGGATGAAGCACCGATGGCGCCAGTTATAGCTTTAGATATATTTGAACATACTCTGCACGATATAATGGGTAATAATGATATTTTTGGCAATAAAGTTATCATTTTGGGCGGCGACTAGACAAATTCTACCAGTTTCTCGAAGGGCTTCTCGCAGTCAGTTATTAGCGACATCTATTAAAAACAGCCAACATTGGAAAATTTTTACTATTTTAAATTTGAAAACTAATGTCCCCGCTTTAGAAGGTGAAAATTCATTTACACAGTGGCTTTTAGATTTAGGCGATGGAAGCTGCCTCATGTAGAAGGAAAGTATGCGTCATCAGTGCTTATTCCAAATGAAAGTGGAAGTCAAAATGTTGTTCAAAGCATATATAATGAAGTACATTCTATAGTGTATGTTCCCTAATGAGTAAACGAGCGATACTGTGTCCAAAGAATGAACATGCTCGATTGGTTAACGAAGATGTAATCGGGCGTTTAGAAGGTCCAATCTTTACATTTTATTCTGTGGATAGTATTGAAGATGATGGTCTGAAATGGACTACAAAATGATATATTTTTAAAATACATTCATTTATCAATAATCATCAAACTAAAATACTATGTAATTTATTAATAAATAAGACGCTGTAATTATATCGATAAAAATAAATACAAATAAGAATTCGAGAGCTGTTTCATTTTTTGTATGTCACTGACAGATACCATAGACAGTAAAACCTGATTTTTTCACTGAGATTTTGTCTGTCACTGACAGCTACCATAGACACTAAAACCTGATTTTTTTCTCCTCAATGTTGATGAATTCATTATTTTAAGACCAGCCAAACTTAAAAACTCAAAGTTGACAGCATCACAATGTTATACAGTAACTGTCAAGAAACAAAAAAAAAATATTGCTTACTTCAGAATACGGCCGATTATCAAATTCTATTAACTTTGTAACAGTAAGGAAAACAATTGTGTTTGTTGCAGAGCAAACACAATTGGCCGCAGGACGACCGTCATTGGCCGCGAAGCGGCCACAATAGCAAAAATGGAAATTTGCCAGATGCAATTGGCCGCGAAGCGGCTGACGTAGGCACAGGTAAACAATTGTGTTTGCTGCACAGCAAACACAACTGGCGATCGCGGAGGGGCCGTTATTGGCCGCGAAGCGGCCACAATAGCCGCCCCCAGGGCCTAGCAGTAAGCAATCGGCGAAGCCGATTACTTTCCTGCTAGTATTTCTGAATTATTTTTTATAAAAAGTTTTACTATCATTACAGTAACTCATATTGATTACGAAAATTCCATTCGTTTCAATACAAATTAAATAAAATGATAAAAACTCTGCAAATATTCCAATTGGAAGGTTTCCAATTGAAATTCAAAGGTTTTTATTATTTAATTTGATTTGTATTAAAGGGAATAAACATTTAATATTCAATATAAATTACTGCAATGAGATAGTCCAACGTTTTACAAAAAATAATCCAGATATATTGAAAAAAAATGCAAACTTTGATATTGCATATCTCCGTAACTATTGATATTAGGTTATGGTTGCTTGAACATTTTTGACTCGTTATTAAGGCAGAAATATAGTACTGCGAGGATACAAATAACCATGTTATATATAATATTACTTATTAATACTTACTGAAAGCATGAAAGATTTTTGTTTTTGACAGATGGCGTAGTGTCTGCTTTGTGATGTCCGCTGCGCTAAAAAACCTTCGAGTGGAGTAAGAAGTAAGAGAGGTATGCAAAATGGTGTTTCTTACCAGTTAAATTAGTATATTACACTGTTGCTATTTTTACAATTACCTGGTTGGTTGCACAATCCACCACAACAATTATTTTAATTTTAAATGTTTAATTCCTGGATGTATTCCTAATTTGTGGAGGAAATTTTATAGAGCAAAAGTTTGGGCGGGGGTTTACAAAATTCTACGGACCCACGAAGACTCTGGGTGGTAAGGTGGTAAATCCTTGTTCATTTCTAATATTGCGCCTTTAATATCGTCAAGACATTCTAAATTCAATAGGAGCTGCACGTAATCTATGATTTCCGAGCGGTTCGAATCATTTTAGAAGATCAGACATCTGGAAATCGATGGAACATACGAAAATGTACGGGAAGATTCCAGAAAATTAGATTTCCTATATAATGGCTGGCGGCGGAGCGCGCAAACAGTTTAGTTTGACAATTGACAAGACCACAGATAAGTGAGCAACCAACGGAATAAAGTACCAAAGTACCTACATACGTGCGGAATGTGTTCTATGCATGGATGATATGTATTTGAGCCATCTAGCGTTTATTATTAGATTACAGGGTGGCATAATAGTACGGCATATTGTCTAAAACACATAATTTAATTTTTAAAAATACATTATATGCAGGAGTGGTATGATACATGTGACTGAGACATGCATTGTGTTTTGTATTTTTTCTTAAAAACCGAAAACGCAAGGATTTCACCAGGATGGCGGTAATTAAGTTAAAAACAGATTTGTATTAAATAAATTCATTCTTTGTACAGTTGCCGGCAAACTTCTTGAAATGTTTTGGCGTAGTGGGGGAACGCGCAGAAGACAACATTTGGGTCTCTTTGGTGGAATGGTACATGCGCAAACTTCCCCCCACTACGCCGTAAAATTTCAAAATTTCACCTCGCCTAAAGAAATACAACTTCAAAATAGTGTGTGGAGACTATTTACAAAAGCGTGTAGTGTAAAAAACAGATTCGTGAGATAAAGAAAATTAAAATTGTAAGTTTTTTGAATAAAAGATTTTAGGGAAAGAAAACACAACCTTTGAAGGTGCCCAGCGGACGCGCACCACGATGCATTGTACTCCCGCGCAGCTCGCAGCGCGGACCCGACACAAAGCCCGGCTGGCATTGTTCGCCTCCACCGGGGGCTTCCTAACCCGCCGGATGCGGAGGCCTCTGCTCCGTGCTCCTGACCCTCGGCATCAGAACGCTGACCTTACCCCGCCGGTGCATTCAATCGGAGACGTGTTGCGTTTGACATTTTACATTTTTACTTTTCTGCATATCATTTACATAATGCGCACGACACGTGCTGGGCAATGTTTTCTTTTTGTCGCTGCATAAAAATATTCTCGATTTGCTGCCTAAATGTGTAGCGATAGTTTATTTCGTTAGTCCTGAGTCCTGACCCTAAAACCGATCATATAATATTGTTAAAAATCATGGTAGGTATACCGTTTATCCTGTTTTTAAGATCTTGATCTGCATTTTAAAAGAATAGCGGAGGATATAAGTTTTTCAGAAGCAGTGGCCTCGAATATTATGAACATATATTTATTTATTTAATATATGGTACAAATACAATTCTTATATATTTACATATCAAATTAACTTTTTTTTTAATACTTCATAGTCATGTAGACCTCATCAGTGAAGAGAAGCTCTTGAGTTTGATGAAGGAGCCACAGTTCTTATTTCTTATTATAATATATAGGTACACATGCGAGTTATTTATTAATACGGCAAGAAAGGTAAATTGATAATGAAGTATTGAAATATTTTGAAAAAATCTTTAGGTTTAAATGATTTATGAATTTAAGTTTGATTTTAGGAAAATTTTAATTTTTTTGATTTGCTCTGAGAGATTACTGATGCAGCGTATCTTGATAGGTAAGTTATTGTAGTAGTTAATGGCTTTATAAATATAGTGGTTCTGCATTTGAATAAGTTGATGATTAGTGTCTAAACAAACATCAATTATAAAAGAACTAGCTGTAACCCGTCAAAAATCACGGAACATTGGTAGTAGCTTTTTGACGCTCCAAGGATAGGCGGATAGTTATTCTCTCCAAGGATAATAATTATCTTTATTTTACTTTATGATTAATTTGTTAAATATTTTTAATTATTACTGTTTGCTTGTTTACTAATCATTGTTTATATATATTGTTCATATCTCTTAAATATGTTTTATTTCTATTATTATTTTTTGATTATTTACTTTAAAACGTGTTTTATGTTAGGTATATAAAAACCTTTGTAACTTTATTGTACTGTAAAAGTCCATTAGGACGTTGATTAATAATAAAAAATAAAAAAATAGTGCGTTCACCTTCAGCCGCCACTGGCTATAATAAAAGGCGGAGTGCGCTTGTACATTAGATGCACAACGACCACGCACACCCGTCCTACGCGGAAACGAGCAGCTTAAAGCCGGTCGCACTTTGGATACGAATTATTATTCGTACGATTATTTTCGTACGTATTGAGCGCGCACATTGATTGCGTCTTACGTTGGTCACGATCAGTTACTTTTCGCCTTTCTCCAATAACATTTGTGCCAAATGAATAATCTGTATCTTCTGGAAAACCCTCTTCTGACTCGTAGGCTGCTACGGCGTCGTCGTCATCGTAGAACCGAATGGACGAACTATATATATATTAGAAGGGATGAATTTGGTGAATTCCATCATGTTATGGCAGACTTAAATAATGACAAATTTCATGATTATCTATCTAATAGATGTACAAATGCTGGGGATAATCGAAGTGCAATGAGAGCTCGTAACATCGGAGAAATATTTAAAAGTTTTTTTGTTCGAAATACTTAATTATACCTCACCTTCATTAAACCAAATTATTTAATCTGCGCTGATGGTCACGTGGTTGAATCACTTTGGTCCCACAAACATTTGTGGTCATGTATCAAATTGACAAATTTTTCAATCCGGATCGTGTCGGACGTCGCATCTATACGTGCGTACGCGCACTACTAAATCGTGTACAGTGTGCGATGTTCAATACTTCTTCGAGGGTCAGGAATACACTCGCGCATTCGTACGAATACGTACTACTCAATTTCGTACGAAAACGCATCCAGTGTGCGGCCGGCGTAATTGCCTCGCTCCAACCAATCAGAATATCTCATTTAAGTACGAAAGTTGCGCCTTTCTTTGAGTTAGTGTTAATAAAGTCATCAGTCGCTAGCCCTAGCCGTAAAGCTGGGTGAGTGATGGCCGCCAGCTGGGAGGAGCAAGACGCTCTTAGCAGTGGCGGCGCCGCGACGCCGAAGACGCGCGTGTCGAGAAATTGGGATGAAAAATTCGGAAACAATTTACGGCAATCCGCCGCGCTTGGCGAGAGACGCGTTTTTCAAAAACGCCGCGTTTGGCAAAGCCGCGTTAGATGATACTATGATTTCATACGGGACTATTAAAAAGATCCTTTATTAACTTGATTGCATTGACCGCACGCGACCACACGCATTCGCCGGACAAGACATGAGTTACTTTTATTCCAACAGCTGGAAAACGAACGCTTCATTCAATGGGACAATAATTTATTATAATTATTATGATAACATTTTATACTTGAGCATTTTTTTGGCTCAAGGATAAACTTAAATAAAATAAATCAAAAGTGAAAACAAAATATATATCGCTCATGATAAAACAATACTTCGCGTACCACACTTTTTTCAAAATCATTTTTTTTGTGTATTTGTCTTTAAAATGTGTGGATATGTAATCTGGCAAATGCTTATATCTTAAAAACAATTTGTGTCTCTTATTCCATTAAAGAAATTTCTCTTATTCTATTTATTGAAAATAATCAAAATAATATTGAAAATAATCTAGGTATTATGCAGTTTTAATATTGCAATATTACATTTTTTTAACCAAATGACGTTTTATTTAAGATAAATGGTTCCTTTATTTCTTTTTATATTTCCTGAGATTCTACCTACAGCTGCAACATACCTTAAAATGTCAACCGAAATTTAAACATTGCTCGGCTTGCAGATCAGTTGC
Source organism: Agrypnia vestita (assembly GCA_016648135.1). Lineage (NCBI taxonomy): Eukaryota > Metazoa > Arthropoda > Insecta > Trichoptera > Phryganeidae > Agrypnia > Agrypnia vestita. The sequence goes on from JADDOH010023969.1 coordinate 59,921, forward strand.
TTGATAATGGTAACAACTTGTTAAAATGCCATAATTAGCGCCTCATTAATATCGTCAAAGGTGGATTTTTTCCCATGTCCACTCTTTATTTTCAGTACATTGATATCGTATGAAGTTTTCCAAGTCCTCTTCGGTCAGCTGTTCCACTTAAAATTCTAAAAGATTTTCAATATCAATAGGCATGTCAGTTAGTTTCTCTCTACCTACCTCTTTCTACCTCTATGATCCAATGGTAAACAAATGTTTATCAATCAATTAGAAAAGACATACAGAAAAATCAAAATAACGAAAAAATATTTTAACTGCTACGGGGATTCGAACCAATGGACCTCCATTCTATCCACTATATCACAAAGTATTTGTGACTATTGCATTATAAGAAGCGGATTGCTTTAAAAATGGAATAAAAATAAAATTAAAAAGAGACGCCCACACTGTAATATATTGGCAATCTAGCGGAACTTTATTCAAAAATTAAAAAGCAAGCAAATAAAAATTAGTAAAATATACACAGTAACTAATTACCTAGACTATATGTTTTGATAATTATTTGTTAAATAACAGCACCGGTTTTCATATGGCAACCTGGCAAAGTGACACTTGCAAAGGCCGTCATTCTGACAGCAACTTTGTTCGTTAATTTGAGTCATTGTGATCAAGAATAAAGTGAATTTATTTAGAAGTACAGTTACTACTACACATATATATTTTATCTTCACCGCTATGGCTACTTTACAAAGTAAACTGTATTACAATATATATATTTTATTGCCAGATACAAAGCCATTTACTTGTACATGTCAAAATTATAATATTTTTGAAGAAGTGTGACTTTGTTTTGATTTTACAAAAAATATCCATGGGTACCCAACAAGAAAATAATTTTATTTACTGCTTTGGTTCATATTCTGTAAGATTTCATTAAATTTGACGGCACGTGTTTCCGACACTCATACAATATTTTTTAATTTTCTTTAGGAGTACCTACAATAATGAAAAGATAATTATTTTAAATATGGCTTTTAAGTGGCAAAAAAGGATCAAAACAGGTGCATTTAGAATTTTATAATACAAAAACACAACCAGGTTGATTTGAAAAGCACGCTTTGAGAACTAAAAATGTACGTTAGCAGTCTTAGCGCAAAAATAGATGCGAAGTTGGAGAAA
>JADDOH010023970.1:0-16181 GCA_016648135.1 Agrypnia vestita
ACTCGTTTGGTCAAAATCTTTAAGTATGTGAGAAACACTTAACCCAACCTAAACTAACCTAACATAACCTAACCGAGAAAAATGTTGAATTTTTTTGTCGCATGCCAGAAATGGACCTAGGCGCATGGAAACAGTGAAAATGACGGTTAAATTTCATCTCGTTTGGTCAAAATCTTCAAGTATGTGAGAAACACTTAACCCAACCTAACCTAACCTAACATAACCTAACCGAGAAAATGTTGAATTTTTTTGTCGCATTGCCAGAAATGGACCTAGGCGCGTGGAAACAGTGAAAATGACGGTTAAATTTCATCACGTTTGGTCAACATCTTTAAGTATGTGAGAAACACTTAACCCAACCTAACCTAACCTAAGATAACCTAACCGAGAAAATGTTGAATTTTTTTGTCGCATTGCCAGAAATGGACCTAGGCTATTGAAACAATGAAAAGACGGTTAACTTTCATCTCGTTGGTCAAAATCTTAATATGTGAGAAACACTTAACCCAACCTAACCACACCTAACCTAAACATAACCTAACCGAGAAAAATGTGGAATTTTTTTGTCGCTTTGCCAGAAATGGACCAATGCGCATGGAAACAGTGAAAATGACGGTTAAATTTCATCTCGTTTGGTCAAAATCTTTAAGTATGTGAGAAGCACTTAACCCAACCTAACCTAACTTAACATAACCTAACCGAGAAAATTGTTGAATTTTTTTGTCGCATTGCCAGAAATGGACCTAGGCGCATGGAAACAGTGAAAATGACGGTTAAATTTCATCTCGTTTGGTCAAAATCTTAAGTATGTGAGAAACACTTAACCCAACCTAACCTAACCTAACATTACCTAACCGAGAAAAATGTTGAATTTTTTTTTCGCTTTGCCAGAAATGGACCTAGGCGTGTGGAAACAGTGAAAATGACGGTTAAATTTCATCTCGTTTGGTCAAAATCTTTAAGTATGTGAGAAACACTTAACCCAACCTAACCTAACCTAACATAACCTAACCGAGAAAAATTTTGAATTTTTTTGTCGCATTGCCAGAAATGGACCTAGGCGCATGGAAACAGTGAAAATGACGGTTAAATTTCATCTCGTTTGGTCAAAATCTTTAAGTATGTGAGAAACACTTAACACAACCTAACCTAACCTAACATAACCTAACCGAGAAAAATGTTGAATTTTTTTGTCGCATTGCCAGAAATGGACCTAAGCGCATGGAAACAGTGAAAATGAGGGTTAAATTTCATTTCGTTTGGTCAAAATCTTTAAGTATGTGAGAAACACTTAACCCAACCTAACCTAACCTAACATAACCTAACCGAGAAAAATGTTGAATTTTTTTGTCGCATTGCCAGAAATAAACCTAGGCGCATGCAAACTGTGAAAATGACGGTTAAATTTCATCTCGTTTGGTCAAAATTTTTAAGTATATGAGAAACACTTAACCCAACCTAACCTAACCTAACATAACCTAACCGAGAAAAATGTTGAATTTTTTTGTCGCATTGCCAGAAATGGACCTAGGCGCGTGGAAATAGTGAAAATGACGGTTAAATTTCATCTCGTTTTGTCAAAATCTTTAAGTATGTGAGAAACACTTAACCCAACCTAACCTAACCTAACATAACCTAACCGAGAAAAATGTTTAATTTTTTTGTCGCATTGCCAGAAATGGACCTAGGCGCATGGAAACAGTGAAAATGACGGTTAAATTTCATCTCGTTTGGTCAAAATCTTTAAGTATGTGAGAAACACTTAACCCAACCTAACCTAACCTAACATAACCTAACCGAGAAAAATTGTTGAATTTTTTTGTCGCATTGCCAGAAATGGACCTAGGCGCATGGAAACAGTGAAAATGACGGTTTAATTTCATCTCGTTTGGTCAAAATCTTTAAGTATGTGAGAAACACTTATCATAACCTAACCTAACCTAACATAACCTAACCGAGAAAAATGTTGAATTTTTTTGTCGCATTGCCAGAAATGGACCTAGGCGCATGGAAACAGTGAAAATGACGGTTAAATGTCATCTCGTTTGGTCAAAATCTTTAAGTATGTGAGAAACACTTAACCCAACCTAACCTAACCTAACCTAACCGATAAAAATGTTGAATTTTTTTGTCGCATTGCCAAAAATGGTTCTAGGCGCATGGAAACAGTGAAAATGACGGTTAAATTTCATCTCGTTTGGTCAAAATCTTTAAGTATGTGAGAAACACTTAACCCAACCTAACCTAACCTAACATAACCTAACCGAGAAAAATGTTGAATTTTTTTGTCGCATTGCCAGAAATGGACCTAGGCGCGTGGAAACAGTGAAAATTACGGTTAAATTTCATCTCGTTTGGTCAAAATCTTTAAGTATGTGAGAAACACTTAACCCAACCTAACCTAACCTAACATAACCTAACCGAGAAAATGTTGAATTTTTTTGTCGCATTGCCAGAAATGGACCTAGGCGCATGGAAACAGTGAAAATGACGGTTAAATTTCATCTCGTTTGGTCAAAATCTTTAAGTATGTGAGAAACACTTAACCCAACCTAACCTAACCTAACATAACCTAACCGAGAAAAATGTTGAATTTTTTGTCGCATTGCCAGAAATGGACCTAGGCGCATGGAAACAGTGAAAATGACGGTTAAATTTCATCTCGTTTGGTCAAAATCTTTAAGTATGTGAGAAACACTTAACCCAACCTAACCTAACCTAACATAACCTAACCGAGAAAAATGTTGAATTTTTTTGTCGCATTGCCAGAAATGGACCTAGGCGCATATGGAAACAGTGAAAATGACGGTTAAATTTCATCTCGTTTGGTCAAAATCTTTAAGTATGTGAGAAACACTTAACCCAACCTAACCTAACCTAACATAACCTAACCGAGAAAAATGTTGAATTTTTTTGTCGCATTGCCAGAAATGGACCTAGGCGCGTGGAAACAGTGAAAATGACGGTTAAATTTCATCTCGTTTGGTCAAAATCTTTAAGTATGTGAGAAACACTTAACCCAACCTAACCTAACCTAACATAACCTAACCGAGAAAAATGTTGAATTTTTTTGTCGCATTGCCAGAAATGGACCTAGGCGCATGGAAACAGTGAAAATGACGGTTAAATTTCATTTCGTTTGGTCAAAATCTTTAAGTATGTGAGAAACACTTAACCCAACCTAACCTAACCTAACCTATCCGAGAAAAATGTTGAATTTTTTTGTCGCATTGCCAAAAATGGTTCTAGGCGCATGGAAACAGTGAAAATGACGGTTAAATGTCATCTCGTTTGGTCAAAATCTTTAAGTATGTGAGAAACACTTAACCCAACCTAACCTAACCTAACCGAGAAAAATGTTGAATTTTTTTGTCGCTTTGCCAGAAATGGACCTAGGCGCATGGAAACATTGAAAATGACGGTTAAATTTCTTCTCGTTTGGTCAAAATCTTTAAGTATGTGAGAAACACTTAACCCAACCTAACCTAACCTAACCTTACTTAACCTAACCTAACCTAACCTAACCTCTTGATTGACGTCCCTTTTTATATAATAATATCTTCAAAGAGATTCATAATCTAACCTAATAGCAAATATTATAATAGCTATGTATTATATAATAATAATTGCATTTTTTCATTCATCTATTTCCTAAAATAAACATGTTATATAAAGAACTTAAGACTATTAAAAAAATTGGTTTATTATAGTGATTATGAATTTTTTATTTTATCCTCATAAAAAAAATTAAACAGATTTTTCAGAATCAACAAATGATTTGAGATCAATCGTTTGAGATCTGTCAGAAACACATCGTCAAATTCTTTATTCGCATCATAAATTCGCATACAGCCCTATAAAAACCTGCAGAAGCAACTATCCGCTTCCCGTACGCGAGGATTATATATGCTGCAAAAATTTTCACGCTCAGTCGAATTCGGGACGCTGTGGCTCGTGAACCACATGTCCGATCGAGACAAAACAAGTATTACAATAAGCCCCATTATGTATGTAAGTTATGTTTATACAAGATGATAAACTAAGTGTATGAAAACATATTTTTATATGTATGTTCCGTCTATAAAAGGAATTAAAAAAATGAAAAATAATATTTTCAGGCGTGTTCTAGTGTATATGTTAAATAATTTGAAATATACTTTAAAAATAATATTTCTTCGTATTTCACATTAAAAATATGGATGGATGTGGAAAACCAGCTGCGAAGTCTGTGTACACCTACTTTGTCATGGAAAAAAATAGCTTCGTGAGACTGTGAGACTTCTATACGTTATCTCAATTAATTAATGAAGTTTATGTGAAAAATTGCGGCCTAAACTTCATAATGTCGAGGTATGTTTTCACAGCAATATGACTTATATAATCTAAAGGATAATGACTCACCTTTTTAACCTTACCGTAAATTTAAATGGAGATTAAACATTTACAAGCAAATATATAAATTTAGATATTTTAACGAAAAGCTGGTTTTTCATCGCATTTTAATTTTTATCTTCATAAAGATAATAACGTAACGACAAATACAATTTTAGTTGCTTTTATATACAAAGGCTTATGAGAAATGTTAAGGGATAAAAGACATAAAAGATCGTTTGAAGAAAAACAAATTCTTCCAAAAATATATATTATATTATTCAAGCGGTGGGGTTTTTATTCCGGATTTAAAAGAAAAATTTGTGGGAAAACTTTGAAAGGGGTTCCTACATAAAGTTCCTTACATTTAATGTAAGGTGAAGAATAAAAAATACGATACACCAGTACAAATTTATACTTCAAACATGGCACTATACTATACACTGGCTTCTCACACCGAGGTTCCGGGTTCGATTCCCGGTGAGGTCACATTTAATCTATGTGATTTTCTCAAGCCTGGGTGTTTTATGATGTACTTCGCTTCTGTAATTGGACTCTTGGCCTGTTGAAAAATTAAATAAAAATAAAGACATTTATAACCTCGCAGGACTATATTCCTGCCTTGATTATGAGTCGAAAATGTTCAAGCAACCATGACCTAATACTATCAATAGTTATGAAGATATGCTACATCAAAGTTTGCATTTTTTTAAATATTTCTAACGTATTTTTTATAAAAAGTTGGACTATCATTACAGTAATTTTAATTTATATGGAATACGAAAAATTCATTTCCTTTACATACTTACTTACCATTACGCCATTTGTTCGTGGGGGTAGGCAGTGAGGATAGAGCGCCACACTCTTCTGCCCTGACATACAACTCTCGCCTCATCCACATTCATACATCTTCACATGCAATCTCGCCGGTTGTTGAGACTTCTAACGGGACCATCTTGTAGAAATTGTTTTTGACCATTGTTTTTATTAGGAGCTTTGCAAAACAATGGAACCTTTGTTTTCCCTCCACAAACTTATTTTTAACTTTATCCTTAACCCGTGCAACGTCGGGTAGTAACAGCTAGTTTATAATAAATTGATTAAAGTCTGTGATTACTGATTACCGTATTGTGATCTCGTAGTCACAGTATCTTTAAATAAAAAATATTTAACAACGAAACAACCGCTCCGCGCGACCATTAATAAGATGAGCTGAAGTGGCCAATGGAGTAGCTTTAAAAAAAACTAACCCATACAAATGAATTTTTTATTATACTCCCTTTCTCATTTACTAGTGGAAACTGGTTTCGCGCGTAACGTATGCGTTGGGCTTCGGTCGGGCGAAGCTACGAAAGGGAGTAATATAAAATTTCCAAAAATCCAAAATTATACCAAATTCAGGTTTAGTGTCTACCAGATGCGTCGAAATATTTTCATACAACTGAGTAAGTTGTATGAAAAAACCATTTAAAATTTCGAAAAATCCAATATTATACTATAATTATTATTTTTTTAAACGAAAATTTGATGATCTTTTTGATCGTCGCCACAAATTTGTTTGAAAAGTTTCAGCTCGATTGGATCACGGGAAAAGGGTTAAAAATCGATCCAAAGTTTTTTCGTCAAGCAAGCAAGCAGACACCACGAGTTAATATAAAGGGAGTAAAAAGAACACCACTACTCTATTTACGTGTTACAGAGGGGATCACTCATACTAATGCAAGTTGCTTTCATAAATGAACGGATCCTACACGGGTGAGACTGCCCTCAAAACTCACGTACAGTACGGCAAAGAATTAGCGCAGACTGCGAACGTTATTCCTTGACTACCGTATTTTGTACGCGGAGAGGAATAATCCCAGTTTAAGAGAAAAAAATTTATCCCTATAAATGCACCCTTAGAGTGTATACAGTATGCTGGTTACTCTAGAATACATTTAATTTTACTCACGCATCCAAATCTCCTTGTACACTTGTGAGCACGACACTGGCTTCTCATACCGAGTGTCCTTGGTACCGACATGAAGACAATGCACAGGTAATTTTCTTAAATCTGGGTGTTTTTGTAATATGTGAACTAACTAACTAACCATCATGCCGTTTCCCCGCAGGGGTAGGCAGAGAGGATAGAACGCTACATTCGTAAATCTTCTCATGCGTGCTCTTCAGTTGTTGGGGCTTTTAACATGGCCATCCTCCAATATTTGTAGATTCTGATGCCAGGTCTTTCGCGGATGCCCTCTTTTCCTGTTACATACTTGCCCTATTTGTTTTCTAAACCATCCTTTCCTCGCTCATATTTTCTACATGACCAAACCATCTCAGCATTTCTTTCTTTATTCTATCTACCACACTACAGCCAGCATTACATACAGTCTACTTTCATTCCCTTTTTGCCAATTCTAGGCTTCACTTCCATACGCCAGAGTTGGCACTAGAATGCCATTGTGTACCGCTAGTCTTGCTTCATTGACAGGTTCTTATTGATCATAATTGAATTCAGAGCACCATTTTTATATGTTTGGCTGCAGTAATTGACCTGAAGGCCTGTTAAAGATTAAAATAAAATAAAAAGTGCAAATTTCAAAATGCTACCTAAAATGTTGTGAACAATTAAATCGCAATATACGTTACGATTTCTAAATAATACATAAAAAAAGACAGAGAAAATACTTTATGCTCGACTAAGATCATAATTGTAATTATAGAAACTCTTTTTATAGATAAGTAATATAAGTACTATTTACGTTGATATTTCTCGGTTATCGAAATTACTTCGATTCTTAGGAAAAGGCACGCATGGCGTGTATGCTTTCTGCTTTTCTACTATGAGAAATTCCGGCATTCTGAAAGTTTGACCTCCACCAAATTACGATTTTTAATTCGTTCATAAGTATGTTAGAAGTTATTACAGAGAGCGCACTATCAATTATCCACTATCCCGTAAATCCCTTAGTGCATACCTAGAATGGCCTATTAGGTTAATTTTATTGTTTTTGGTAATCCTTTTGCTGAAAAAAAAATGAATAAAATACAACTACTATTTATATAGGATGCAGTATAAATAAAAAATGGAATTCTTCTGCTGAAATCAAATTCAGCATTGGACAAGCTCATGCAACTTTTAGGTTCATGAAAAAGATTTTTTGTAGTCATGATTAGTTCAGCTATTTTGTTTTTTCAATACGTATTATATATATATTTTATAAAATATTACGAGAAATTATTTGTTTGCCCCAACTTCCCGACACCGTTTTCCCAACAAATGCGGCAAGTGTTTTTTGTTGTTGTGATTAATTTTTGTAATGCTAAAATTCAAAAACAAAACGTTAATCATTTTTAACGTATTTAATTCCATTCATTATTCTCTTATTACATTGTGTGATAAATCATTGCATCCATTTTTATTTTTTATTTCACTTTAATGTCACTTTAATCTCACTAAAGGACCATTTATTAGGATCATTAATGACCTGTTGACGATCTGTATGTTAAAAAAATAAAAAAATAAAAAATAATTATTCAAGAGATTTGCCATTCTGTCTCACATTATTTTTTACTGCATAAATATTGATCCTGTCTAGTTTAATTCATCTTTTTATCTTGTCCGTTATAAAATAACTCTACCTCACCGAATTCTTTAAAACAACCATAATCTTTACTTTATTTATAGTCAGCAAGATGGTGGATACGGATACGATAAAGAAACAAAAAGAGGAAGAGATATTTTTAGAGTTTCTCAAATAAGTACTTTAATTGTATTCCTAAATTCAATGTAAACGGAAGATCAGTAAGAAATACAAATGTAGGTCCTTACAAAATCTTCTCTCGGCGTCTATTTTTTTTTAATCGGGGGAACATTTACGGCTATCAAAGGTTTTATCAGGTTTTTAAAAAGCTTTTTATCTTTCAAAGCACAAAGACGGCGACGAAGCGAGTTAAAAGTACTCAGGATGTCAATCGTTATCGATAATCCTGCAGGACACGATTTAGCAGGCAAACTTAAAAAGAAAATTAAGCCAGGACTTTGAAGAAAGCGATGACTTTTGTTAAATAGGGAATTGAGGGGATTTCACGCTGTTTTTATATCATTCAATCAAACTTCGAATTGGCGCTCGGATAACCAATTTCTATCTCTCTTTGATTCCCTGTCTACTTTTGGCAACTCTCCGAATAATTGGACGCTGTTCATCACCCCGCCGAGCCATGAATTTTAGTTTTAAGTCTGAAGCCCTTGAATAAAGAAAAGTTTTTTCATATCATAAACAAGAGACTTTCAATTCATTTAAAACAATGAAATAAAGTATAAATGTTTTGCTTTATTTACAGCATCAGGTTTTATGTTTCATTGTATTTTTTTCTAGCTAAAGAAGTAAGTACTTTGATGTAGGTGCTTGGTGGGAGCGATCATAGCAGTTATTATTTATTTATTATATTTTCCAGAATGAAAAAGATTAATTATTTGAGTTATTTAGATTTATTTACTTGTTGATTTATTAACCATTAGAAATTAGACAACGGACATCAACCTCGGTGATCCAGTTTTGCCAGTGCGAACTCTTTGCACTACGGATAGCAACCGTATAGGCAGACCTAGCAATGCGAAGCTCTTCCCTGAGGGCCTGTTGCACCAGAGGAGAAACAATTTCCTGTCGGACAACCCCGCATCTCCTGTATGCCCTCCGATATGCAGAATGCATTGCACGGATGTCGCTATTCCACCAACTGGCGGAGAAAGCTCTGCCAGGTTTAGTTCGACCAATAGTTAGGTCCGAGGAACTCATGACCGCCTCATTTAAGAGAGCACCTGCCAGGGTTGGGTCTCTAATACATCTTGCAGATTTTTATTTTTTTATTTTTTTTTTATTTTAGGAATCTCAACAGTATACAATTTATTATAATAATACGTAACGTATTGGGTAATTCGTAGACCAGTTATAGAGATCCACGGCATAAAATATTAAGTCAAGCAATAAAGAAAACATATATTAAATAGAGGGATAGGAGTGGGAGTTAGAGGGGGAAGTGGAGTGAGGTGTATGGGATTGTGGCTGAGTGGAGTGCGTGTGTATTCTGTGCGTGACGTTGTATATAGATATGGGGGTATGTGCAAAGAGTGATGAGAGTTTGGCTGTGGTGTGTGTATGGTGATGGTCGGTCTCAGTTAATCCGGTGAAGATATAGAAACAAATAATATAAGCGGTTTAAATACGATTTTTAAGAGCTGAGATGTTGTTATTAAATATATCAATGTCATTGAAGTGGTCATTGTATGCTTTGCATGTTCGCTGGATGAATGAGTTCTGTGCATAAGTGGTTCTGCTCTCTCAATTCATATTTCAGTTGATCATAGAAAGCTCCCCAGTTTACATCCCTGGATTAAAAAGACCATTTGTCCCATTCAATCCTAATCGGGGCACGTGAGAGTCGGAAAGCAACTAAGCGGTGAAGCGATGACACCGTCCAACACCCTCCACTCCTTTATAAGCCCTAACACATTTGTTTCGTCACCAAAATATACATTTAACAATTTGGCAGTGTATTATATTTTAAAAAAATGTCTTATAAACTTGAATTGATTTTATATGAATATTTGTTTGAATTAATAAAGAATGTGTTTTATTTATTTTTAACGAGCAAGTACTCGATATATTATTTATTATCAAGAAAATTTGAAAATATAGAACGTGAAAAATATGTAACTAGGGAGTTCTGATGTTTGTTTGAAAATAAATAAAGTGACAGGTATAAAAGGAAAATTATCGATGATTTGGGCTCTCTTCTCTTTCAACGCTAGACTTCGTCGTGGCTATTGTCCTTTGATACTCGTGTATTCTTTGATAAAGCCACTTTTCGCGTAATTCTTCTTTTTTATACCTGATCTGTATTATAAAATTGTTTTAATTCACTCGCGCGAATTTTAGAATCGGTGAATTTAGTAATTTGCAAAGCCGATCTCGGGAAGAGAAATGTTAGTCTGAGGATTGAACATATTTCGTCTGGCCCGGGTTTGGTAGAAACATTTTGGTCCTCGAGCCGGACAGGTTGAGCCGGACATTGAGGTCAAACATTTTGGTCCTTCGAGCCGGATCGTGTCGAGATGGAGGTAAATTCAATTTTGTCGGGGAAAAGCTTATCGGTAAGCTCGTCAAGACGGGAGGCTTCATTGAGGCTAACCAGACAAAGAGCGAGAATAGCAAGAGAGCAGGCGATATTACAAGAAGCAGAGGAAAATGCGAGGATAGCAAGAGAGCAGGCGATATTACAAGAAGCAGAGGAAAATGCGAGGATAGCTAGAGAAAGAGCAATATTAGCGGCAGATGTTTTGGAAATAGAAGCAGAAGAAGATTTATTAGAGCAGAATTCTAGAGTCACAGAAAAGTCAATAATTAACAGTGTAAATGGGTGGTTAGACAGTCAGAATATTGAAGAAAACCAGTGCGAGGTTCCAGAGGGTATCAACACGAATCCAATATACAACCAAGGAAACCAGGAACCAGATCTACGCAGGTCTGGTTCTGAGAATAGCCAGCAGCGAGTTATCCAGGAATTAGACCCAGCTAGGTCTAATTCTGAGAATCGTCGCATGGGCATAGAAAGAAGATACCAGAAATCAGGCCCATCAAGGTCTGATTTCGAGAATCGTCGGATGGCAGAGCTTCGCGAGGGTGCAGAGACCGAAAATCATCGTATAAAAAGAATGGGTAAGGCATTTTCTTATTATAATGCATTGCCAAATTCTATAGATTTACCATATTTTTCTGGTAATCCAATTGAATGGTTAAGCTTTAAATGCATCTTTGAAGAGTCGTCAAAGCATTTTAGAATATCCAACGCAAATAATTTATATAGATTGCATAGAGCATTGAGAGGTGAAGCTAGAGAGGCAGTTTCCATTTTATTATTATCTCCAGATAACATAGGTGATATTATGAATTGTTTAGAAAGCTTGTTTGGAGATACCAACCAAATCATAGAAAAAACTATTTATGATATAAAATGCTTTCCAAAATTAGGAGAAAAATTCAATTTAGATGAAATTGTTAGATTTTCATGTAAAATAAAAAATCTAGTCGCGTTATTGAGAACATTAAAAGTAACGGGACATTTATATAATCCGGATTTATTACGAAATGTGGTGAACAAATTAACTTTGAATCTCCAGAATATTTGGGCGACCGATAAAATTCGACGTTTTAGTGACAAACCAGGCATATGTTATTTCTCTAGTTGGCTAGAAGAAATAGTAATAAATGCTAGAAATTCAGGTCTAAATAATAATTATACTATTGAGGAATATAAAAATAATAAAGAAATCTGGAAACGTAATTCAAATGGAAAAAATATGAGATTCCATGAAAAACAAAAATGGGTAAACAATCTCGTAACTAGGGAAGAAAAAAGATGTTTTATGTGCAACAAAGCTCACGATATATGGAAATGCGACATATTTAAAAGTCTTTCGGTGAAAAAACGATGGGAAATAGTAAAAAAAGAAAAACTATGTTTTAAATGTCTAGATAGAAAACACGTTTCATCACAGTGTGAGTTGAATAAAAGATATCCAGAATATAAATTTAACAAATTATTGTGTGAAAACGAATCGGAGAATTCATTTCATGAAACAATAACAAATATATGGGAAGGAAATCTGATTTGTTCAGAGAAAGGATCGCAAGCGAGTCTTGTGAAAAAGGAAAATGTAATTAATTTCGATATTACGCAATATGCAGACGTTGCTATTGCAATACCTAATAAACAAAAGAACGCGTTGAAAACATGTGAACCAGATATCAATAATTTTTCAGAGGATAAAATATTGGAAACTTCTGAACGAGAAGTAGAAATTGCTAAGATTTTTCCGAATGTCTCTTTTGAAAAAGACATTAATTGTGAACTTGGAAATAATGTGAATGAGTTGTCGCAAAAGGGTTTAAGTTACAAACCTGTTCAGCCAACGCCGACGTTAATATCAAATGAGTTAAATAAAAATAATTACGAATTTTCGAATGATATTGATATTTCTCAAAATGTAATTGAACAAACGAAAGGGATTTCTGCAGTTAAAAATACTATAAATAGTCTTTTTGAAAGATCTGATAATTTTAACAATTCTTTGTCAGTTAGTGAAAATGAAAAAAATGATTCCCACAGTCTCTACAAAGTCATTGATATACCGCAGTTAGAGGATATTTCTGTTATAAAAAACGAATCTTTTTGTCAGTCTGATTTAGATAAAGAAAGTGATAGTTTAACCACATTAAATCAGTGCATCGACAAAATAATTGAAGAATCTCAGTCTAGAGAAAATGGTGATACAATTGTAAGATCCAAGAATCAGAATTTTGGATCTGTTGAAAAATCCTGTAATAATAACGGGGAATTTATGATTGATTTACAGATTAATAATGAAGCAGAAAATAAATCTTGTGTCAATTTAATTGAATTAGTGGAAATTAATAATAGCAAAAATATTACAATGCACAAATTAAAAGAGAAATCTGTAGAATTGTGTAACACAATTAATAAATCGAGCGAAGAAATCGAAGAACGAGAAATTATTATAGCAATACATGAAAAAGAAATCCAGTCTTATTTTGTAATACTGAAAAAGGGCTAGTTTTACAATGCGAATTATTTAATATATCGGAAAAGGAAGTAATGAATCGTCAATATTACTACAATTTGATGAATTTAGAATTACAAAATTACAATACAAAAAAGTTAGGAAAAACACGTTTAGTTTTTGATGGAGATCCAGACAGGACAGCCTTTTGCATTTGAATTTATATACTATGTTTTTTAATTTATTTTACAAATTAAAAAACAAATCATTATGTGCTGAATTGTTGAGATTATATTATAGGAATATAGGAGATCGGTCAGTAAAATAACAATTTTGGATTTTGAAAATGATAAATAGAAATAAATTCGATCTCGTTTTATAATTTGTATAGATAAATAATGTTAATAAAGTTTCAAATTTATTTCTTTTACAATTCTTTGAAGATGTGAATTTCAATTTTTTTTAAAAATAGAAGTTAAAATGTTAATTAATTTAATTACGTACGATAAAAGTTCGAATAAAGTTTCGAAAAACTTTTATTTTTGAAAAGTCAAATCACCGGTTAATAGAGATAATTATATATTTTGGAGTAATTTTTTAGTGTATACTTTATACACTAGGATGGAGTGTTTCGTCACCAAAATATACATTTAACAATTTGGCAGTGTTTTATATAAAAAAAAATGTCTTATAAATTTGAATTGATTTTATATGAATATTTGTTTGAATTAATAAAGAATGTGTTTTATTTATTGTTAACGAGCAAGTACTCGATATATTATTATCAAGAAAATTTGAAACCAGAACGTGAAAAAAATGTAACTAGGGAGTTCTGATGTTTGTTTGAAAATAAATAAAGTGACAGGTATAAAAGGAAAATTATCGATGATTTGGGCTCTTCTCTTTTAACGCTAGACTTCTTCGTGGCCATGTCTTTTGATACTCTTGTAATCTTTGATAAAGCCAGTTTTCGCGTAATTGTCCTTTTTTAAACCTGATCTGTATTATAAAATTGTTTTAATTCACTCGCGCGAATTTTAGAATCGGTGAATTTAGTAATTTTCAATGCCGATCTCGGGAAGAGAAATGTTAGTCTGAAGATTGAACATATTTCGTCTGGCCCGGGTTTGGTAAACATTTTGGTCCTCGAGCCGGACAGGTTGAGCCGGACATTGAGGTCAAACAGACGTACTAATACATTTGTTCTTTTGAAATAAGTATGCTAAATTTGGTTAAGATCTGTCGAACGATGTAAATTTGTAAAGAAAATATATCTTGGGAGGGGGTGGGGAAAAGGGGGATATTACCTACCGTGTTCTAGAGGATAATTTTTTAATTATTTATTAAAAAAAAAATATATAAAACAGTAAAAAAAATTCAAAAATTAATGAAAAATAATATAATAAACCATAAATAAATAAAAAATTATGCAGTTCTATTGGTCTACGTAAATGCATAAATATATTTTATATCCAAAAAAATAATTCATTTATCGAGGATAAGGTACTAACTAATTCAGAATGTACTGAATTCGAGATTTTATAGGAAATTTAGCCTATGGAAATATGGCCTATAAATTTATAGGAATCATGATTTTGGATGGGATAGTTATATAAAATCTAGAATTCAATACATTTTAAATTACTCTGTAACTAAATTAAAAACGTATTATTACATGGCATAGAAAATGCTGATAGTGCGTCGCTTAAAGTAGGGAATTTTAGATTTATGTAAAATAGAATATAAAAAAGCAGTAGATAGGTAAATTAGGCTTTTCACTCACTTCGCGAATGTCGATCTTCCCATCCTGATTGTCATCGTAAGCCTCCATAAAGCAGGCCTTCAGCTCGGCCAGCATGGCATCTGATACAGCCTGAAACAAACAGAAATATGCTTTTGATGAATCATCCTGATGAACCATCGTATTGTATTTCACCGGGATAAATCGGAAACCTTGTTCGTAATATGCGGGGTAACCTTTAGGGGTACAAAAAAATAAAATAGGATTATAAAAAAAAAATCAATGGCGTAACAAGGCGATGACAGATGGCGCTCCAACTAAATTCACACATAATTTGAGTTCAGACTATAAAACGAGTTAGGTTGGGTTAGGATTTTGGGGAGACAGGTGAGTTGACACTAAGTCTAGATATCTGGTGTCTGCCGGCAGAATATCTCAGAAAACTACACACAGATGAATCTGGTCATAACTCTCTTAATTTTATAGTTGAGGTTGTAAGTGTAGCAATTTTAGAATGATTATTCTTTTACTTATCGGATTTTTACTAAAAAATAACCAAAATTTTGTTTAAACAGAACATTTCCTGTTTTTCAACCCTTCTAGTTCAGAGATAAGTTGAAACAGTGTCCGAGGTGGATTGAAAAATATATTAAAACAATTATTTTAGACATTCAGGAGCGTTTAAGCTATTTAGGAGTGACATTATGTTTTATTTAATGAAAATACAAAATAATTGAAGATTTGCTCTGAAATAAATCAACAAAGAACACTTATAGTTAGATAATAAATCTAATTAATAAAAATATACTTCGTTATCACCACTTATATGTTGAAAATATCAACATATTTCAGGGCCAATGGTCCCTTCATCAGGATTCATCGTGTACCTACTATTAAAATAAAAATTAAAAATCGAAGTAAAGATAATAAAAATATAAAAAAATAATATAACGGAAATGAATAAGTAATTAAGTACTAACATAAAATAAATGAATGAATAAAGATTAACTAATCCCTATATGTTATTTTTTTATATTTTTATTGTCTATACATTGATTTTTGATTTTTAATTTGTTCGTATACATTGTATCCTGACCAATCAAGATGGGCCCTGATATTTTCTATATATATGTGGTGAAAACAAAGTATATTTTTATTAATTATTTTAATAAACTCAACACAAAATATTTTTGCTGTTTTTGAAGAAGATAATTAATCATTTTAAGCCTTTACCTGTCTCATGTTCCTTTGATACTATGAATAATACTGCTTCGGTGACTTTCTGTGTTGAATAAAACTAATTTTGAGTGTTATGTGTGTCTCCCACACCCGGGATCCCGTGGCACAATTCTATCCTTTTCCATTCTCCGGATAGATTTCACATTTGATCATAAATCTTGCTGAAGACTTTATTGCTGCTTAACAAGATTAATTGATCCAGCATAAGCACATACATAAAACTTTATCCATTGATATAAATTAGGCGCGTGGCGTGTTAAAAAT
>JADDOH010023972.1:0-29299 GCA_016648135.1 Agrypnia vestita
CCTGACCAGCTGTAGGAGTCGGCGGACGGTTGTCCTCCGTCAGCTGATCGATCGGAATGCCCGAACCGGGCGCCCGAAGTTTATGGTGATTTTTATACAAGAAGACGCCAATGACGGTTGAATCTTATGAAGTCCAAAGCACGGTATTTTTATTAAAACTTAAAAGAACAGGCGTTGTTTAATAGGGGACGAAAACGATTGTTTTTTGTTTTTATTATACCCCTTGTTGGCGGGGAATGTTCAGGACGCCAATAGTAATGTATTATATTTTTTGCAAAGGGGGCTCAAGGCGCTTGCGAGGAACCCTTTTTTTTAACTTTGGTTTACTTCACCCTGGTTGTTTATAAAAACATAGAGAACGATTATTATAATGTATTTATTGTGAGACCGACATTGTCTCACACGACGAACTAGTTCTATATGCGTTTAAACTAGTTGAACACACTGTTTAACTTTATAACCCGGCGGGAAGTATATTATTAAATCGTTTGAACACACTGTTTAGCTTTGTAACACGGCGGAAAGTATATTATTAAATCGTTTGAACACACTGTTTAGCTTTGTAACACGGCGGGAAGTATATTATTAAATCGTTTGAACACACTGTTTAGCTTTGTAACACGGCGAGAGGTATGTTATTGGCTCACATTTGAAAATTTACAACGAACAATTTCGGCACCGTAACTTTTATACAAATGGCGGCCGTAATTTGCTTAGGGGCGGACGGCGTAGCTAACGCACCGCAGAGCTCGGTTCCCGGATGGTGACTCGAAGACTGACTGGTCCAGACTGGCTTGCCGGGCGCGGAGTTATCCTATATTAGCGCGGAGCGGAAGTGGGTGCGGGGGGGGGTTGCGCGCCGGTACAGTTGCTCCAAGAGTATGGCAGCGCGGCCCGCACGGCACGCCTTGTGTCTCCTGCCCGGAGGCCCCGCGACGGCAGTGGACAGGGATACTATCATAGTGTGTGTGACTCGTAAGCCTGTGTGTGTAACCTACGCGCGCTGGCTCCGGCCGCCTCGCTCGACGTGTGCGATTTCGCGTATTATTTGGTTAGGACGGAATATGTAATATTTACTTATTTTAAATTTATTTTGTTACGACAGAATAGTAATACTTCCTTTTTTGTCTAAAAGGAAGCATTACAGCATGTATAAATTAACATGTGATCATAAAGACTGCAATGCCACATATATATTGAACAAATGGGAAAGACTTTTTCAACTAGATTTACGGAACATATTATGCGGTATTACAAAAATAAAAAATTACTCATAAAAACCAAGTTTTGTATTATTGTATTGTTTTCAATTTGATATCAACATAATCATTTTGCTTTAAGTTCATGTGGAAAATCTATTCCATGTACATTATTATCCTTAAAACTTATAGAATACTGAAAACGTAATAATTGGTATAGGGGGGCACGGCGCCGGCGAAACCGTCTGATTGGACCCATGGCTCGAGTCAGACTAGTTGAAACAGGTTTTGCGTCTTCTCCACGCGTCGGGCTCTTTTCTCATTTGTATGGTTTCCAATTTGAAAAAACCGTTAAAGTTCGTTCGAAAAATCCAAAATTATACTATAATAAAAAAAATTTAAACGAAAATTTGTAAGATAATTTTTATCGTCACCATGAGTCTGCCTTTTTTTTTTTTTTTTTGTTTCAAAGTTTCACCTTGATTGGATCACGGATAAAGGGTTAAAATTTTTTCGGCAGACAAACAGACTTTCTGGAATGTTTTAACTGCTAGATTAAAAGTACGGAAAAGCTTGAATTATTATCTGTCTAACATATTCTGACCAGAATAAAATAAGATTAATTTCAAGCATTAATGCGTAGCGTATATTCATAAAATTTCTCTAGAACAAAAATAAAATTAAGCTAATTCCCATCGCATAATATAAATAATCCACCCTTTTATATTAAAATAATATTTTGGATAGAACACGTTTGCTTTAACGTTTTTAAAATTATTATTCTCTTAGCGGCAATTTTAAATCCCGCAAAAATAATATGCAAATGAAATATTAAAACAACAACCGCTATTTCGAAAACATTAGCTTGTTTCGTGGAATTTTGACTTTTACTCCCTCGACCGTAAAGGCGGGCAGCAATAAAAATTCTGCCGTAAATTAAAAAAAAAGAAGCTCTTTCATAATTTCTGACAAGGTTTGCATTTATGTTTATCCTTATCAATGTTTGACTAGAATTATGACTCTTCACACAATATTAATACATCATAAAATAAGAAAACAATAAAAAATAAGTTCATGAAAATGAACGTACAATACAACGGGCTAGTTAGTATTCAAAATAATTAGAATTTTTTCCCAGTTAATAAACATACTCTCACGGATTGTGGCTTTGGAAGACAAATGAAAACACTGGAAATTAAATAACGATTTATAAATTAATTAGTAATTAATTAATTATTAAGTGGACAAAGTCACTTAACATTTATTGGACTATGTCCGTTAATATCAATAAATAAATAAACATGAATGAAACTTATACACTATTCTTTAAATTTAGCCTGTAAACTCTTTATTGTTCCTGGAAACACTTTATTCATCACTCGCTAGGGCATTCCATCCAATTTTCGCGCGTAATAGTCGCATTTATTTTTCGACACTTAGGTAAGAACTCGCTCGATTGTTTCGCTCGATATCTGTTGCTTCGCAATTCCACGTCTGGGGGTACCAGCTGTTGTTCCGCGCTTACTTCGCATCGATGGAATTGTCAAAACAAACTTTTTCCCTCCACGGCCTAGATCCGCTATTTATACACAAACGCTGTTTTTTTCGAACTCTCGAGAAGATTATTTTCCTTTCTAGTATTTAGGTGAAGGTTCCCGTCACTTCTTGGCGGTTCCAGGCTTCTCCTGAAGGTTGTGTATATTTTTAGACTGTTCTAGAGCCTTCCATAGTGTTCTTCCAAAGTGACATATTACAAGGGATCCGGACAGCGGGCAATTCCTTCGTCGTTTACCATTTCGTCACAATATATTTAGATACGCTCATTGAAACAAATAATGTAAAAAAAAGTCCTATTTTCATTGCACAAGCGTTTAGCTTAGTTTGAGAATAGTAAGAATATTGATGTGACACGTATTTCGTGTTTGTCTCTCTTTTTAAAAAAAAAATAGAAAGAGACACAGAAAATTATGAAATTATTTTTCTCTATAAATCCATAGTTTTACATGCCCTGGTAATTTTAAGTGATATTTAGAATTGACTGACCCTGGAGTAAGTAATCGATGATATTTGATTTTTCCTAATATTTAAAATAGTGTGCAAATCGAATTTAATGGCGACCAAAATTCAGATATATTTCAAAAATAAATAATTTTTTACCTGTTTTGGCATTCTCAGTTGTAATACGTAGGTATAAGATGAGCTTCATTTTCATGTTAAAATATTGTTTTTCACAATAAATATATAATTTATTATATTCAGATGTTTTACACAAAACTTAATAATAAACTAGGAGCGTGCAGTGAGAACAAGAAGCACGACTTTTTCCTAAGTACAGGTATATATAGAAAGAAACCGAAATAAGAGAAACATCTCAAAATATTCCTATCACGATAAATGAATTATTATTGAACTTTTAATATTTCATAATATTCTGCCAGATAAATATTTTATTTCGATTTTTTTTCCAAATATACGTTTAAATAAAAGTAATACATTTTATTCTCACTGCACACCCCAGCTATATACTCAGGATTCGGCGTATCATACGCTCATGATCTGGCAGTAATGCGTTCGTATTCTGGCGTGCTATACACCCATGATACCTTTTCTTAAAATAAAAAAGCCAATTAATTTTCTCGGATAATATCGTGTATCTCCGCGATTGCAAGTACATAATATATTTTGCTAGAAGGGATGCGTACATTACAGTGGGTTGCCAAATTAATAGGGACACCTAAAAAAATTGTGTTTTTCTCTCTTTGGATTCATAAAACATAGATGTTTATGATTTTGGGTAAAGGAATTACTTTTTATGAACAATAAAATTTAATAAGAAACGTTAAAACATCATGCTGGTTATTATTCTGCATTTATGTTTTTATTTAATATTATTTAAAGATAATCGTGCAGAAAGATACAATTTTGTAATATCGCCTTTAGAAATTACAGCTTGTACACGTCGTAAAATATTCTTAATGCTCAGTTTGGCATCAAGCTCAAGAGAGTAATACCAAATCCGGATGGAGGTTTCAAAGAGCTGCTACTTGAGTGTGATCACCTCCTTGGCAATCTCCCTCTTCGTGAGCTCCCACAGATTTTCAATGGGGTTCATATTAGGGGAATTCCTCAGCCAAGGTAAAACCTGTACTTTTTTTTTTAGATAGTGTTAAATATAGTATTAAATAAAACAATACTTTCAACGTTTTACGTGGCTTTTAATTAGAGATTAACTACACATTAATTGACAAGAGGAAATGACAACTATATACAAGAATCTCACACGTAGTGTTGTGCCCATCAATAAAGAGGGGAGAAATTTATTATTATAGATAGATAGAAATGCAGTGACAGTCAATATTGTTAGCGTATACAATCGTTTCCACAAGGCAGTCCGGATGGAACATATCTCCTGGGTGTCGTCGGACGAACGATAATTTTTCCACCAAAATTTGGAATGTGGATTCTCCAGAGAAACACTTGGAATTTTTCAAAAGCTTTTTACAATCGAGAAATGATTCGAGTCCTCAATAGTTATGTGTTTTTGTATTTTAACCTATTTTAGCCATTTTACCTCATGGTTATCGTAAGGCGATGTTTTTTAGCTAGTATATGACGATTGTGGTTCTCCTCTGGACTTTTTTTAATGCTTCAACAGGCCAAGAGGTCCAATTAAAGAAGCAAAACACATCACAAAACACCCAGGCTTGAGCAAATCGCATAAATTAATTGTGACCTTATCGGGAATTGAACCCGGTACCCCCGGTGTGAGAAGCCAGTGTCATTCCCACTGCGCTGCGAGGGCCGCCTTTGTTCTTTGGGAGACCTCGATACTTTCTTCGTTGATCATCAAAGTAAGACGAGCCACACTCTTTTTGCGATTTTGGAGATGGATGTGTCTAATTTTTCGGTCAGTACGAGGTGTGGTGATTTATTTTCTGCCATATTGCCCAACGCGATTCAGTTTAAAGGGCAGGTTTCAGTTTTAAGTTCATTTTCTTTATCTTGTTAACCACAGACCTTAAAACACCTGTAACGGCTGCCTTTTTTCTTTGAAAACGTTTGGTGTTAATAATAGTGTCTTCACTTCCGCACATTTTCTTCAAGACGTTTTTGAAGATTGGGGGCCATATTGAAAAACGCGATACTGAGGTAAATATGGCAAAACTTTTATTTGAAATAAGATATGAATAAAGAACTTAACAAAATTGATAGATAATTATTAATTTCTTAGGTTTGTATGTAGCAAAACTGTTAAAACTAGTTCAAATAATTATTTTACTATATACCTAATACGTTAAGATATAATAAGAGACTCACGATCACGCGTTTTCACAAAAATGCCGACCTCATGGAAATAAACTTAAATTTTTAACAGATGTGATATTTTGCTAGTATTGCCACATCCTAAAAGCATCAGTGATGATATCAGCAGTAAAATAATGAAGAAATAGGCATGAAATCCAAGATATTTAGAAGTAGAGACAAAGCAAACATAGAAACCGCAAAATATTGTACTGTCCGTATTAATTTGGCAACCCACTGTATATCAAATAAATAAGGTTCTTGATATTTGATCAAAAATAATCGATTTTACTCAAATAAATTATTTCTTTTGACAAAGCGCGTCGCAAGAAAAAATACTTTGATGTAGGGATAACAACGGGAAATAAGAATATAAACAGTGAAATGGAAGCAAATTACATCGGCAAGATAAATCTCGTCTTTTTGCCAAAAATGTTTTATCCTAAAATTCTCAGAACACTATTTATTAGGGAATGTTTCTCACAAAAGTCACAAGTCATAATAATGGATATTCCTTAGCAAATATATCACCCGGTGGGGGAGCCAGATGTAACGAACTTTCTTCTTTTAAAATATTATTAGCTTTCAGTCTTGATATATTTATGGTGATTACATACAGATTTAGAAAATATTATATACGAAATTAAAATCTAATTTTTTATGAGTAGATATGTACTTTAAAGTGAATTATTAACAAACTAAAAATTAAAACTAGCTAATTTGACCAATTACGTTTGAAATGTTTCAAAGATGATTTGTCGTAGGTATATCCCTCTCCAAGCACGAGAGTTAATCGCTTTTTGGAGAAGTACAGGTATGTGTTAATTATAGTTTTGATAGACAAGAATAAAATAAAATGTAATAAACTCTCTGTAATATTTAATAAATAAATACAATATTATTTTTTCTTTATTTATTTGGAAATATTAGAAATTTTTTAATACTTATAATATTTCAACAGTAAACTAAATTCCAATAGTCAACATCAAAAGCAACACCTGTTGAACGGATAAGGCATTAAAAGAAGAAGAAAAATACTTTATAACGACATACTTTGGACGTATAAAATTTTTTTTTTTGTTTTTTTTAAATTTAATTAGAGGGGATCTTTTGACTTGTTTGTATATTTAACAAAATTTAATATATATAAAAAAATACTGAACGAAACGACGAAATGGCCAAATATGCATTATTTATTCATTACAAAATATTTTAAATTAATATTTGATGGATTTAAATTAATATACATGAAACATGGAACCATGCTGCAATAATTACTCAAATAATTTTCTTTTATTGCTGGGATTACGACGAAGAACGAATATTTTTAGCTTTGACCTAAGATTTTCATGGGATTCAAGTCCTGACTATCCCTGGCCATGGAATAATATGTTATGTTTAATTGTAACTGGTTGCGGATATTTTATACTAACCGTATGCTTTTTCGAGAGACGGTTCTTGACGTTTCGTTGAATACTTTTATTTAACGTCATCAGGAGGACGACCTTTATCTGCGGAGGTAGAGGGCAGACGGTTATTGTATGTTATGTTAGTATATAACCACTTACTGAAATTTTTAGTCTACCGGTTTCAAGACATAACCGTCTCTTAACCACTACACTAGCATGTAAATACCACTACATACCACAACTATAGCATTATTTACACACTAACACTTTCGCAAAATATTTCTCACATGCGTGTTAATCTAACCGAGAGTTAACATGCACTAAATTTCCTAACAAAAAGAGATCAAGAATTTGAGGAGTAGGGTCTAAAGGGAGTGTGGACAAGTCTCCATTTTTAGAAAAGTTGACTGTAGGGAAATTTATTTGATTATTAATTACAGGAATATTGTTTTTATGGCTTAACGAATAGTTAAAATTTACATATTATAATGTTTTATCCCTTAATTATTAGTATTTAATATTTTTAGCCCTGTTTCCACATAAAAATTATGGTTGGACTCTATGAGTGATTCGTAAATTCGGATAAGTTATTATTATTAAGACCTTATATATGTTATTTAATTATTATGTTAAAATTTCGCGATGTCTTCCCTATATAACATGCTCGACACGAGTTACAAGTTAACTGATAAATCCCTGAATTGTTTAAAATAATTTTTCCAATGTTATTATTAGTAAAAAATTGGCAAAAATTAATTAAAAAAAACTCATTAATCACTACTAATTGCTCAAAAAAAAGTAGTGATATCCCAAGAAGAATGGTATTTATAGGCAAAGAATTTTCCAATAACTGCTTAGCTCAAACGAAATAGCGTATAAAATTAATTATTAAAAGGAGGGATGGGAGGATTAAAAGGCAGACTGGGTATTAGTGCACTCATCCAAATAAATTCTCAATTGAAGCTTGACAGCTGATTGGCTGGTAACATTATTTCACTACACTTTATATTTCATTTTTGCAAATTGTTAACTTTAATTGTTGATTTTTCTAGCCAGACAGACATAGTTCAATGAAAACTACATTTAAATTGTTTGTTAATTAATAAATCAATGAAATACATGCATATATATAGGCATTTGTTCTCAGGTTTTAACGGCCGTTCAGAATCTTCTGTGTATTGTTTTTCGGAATATTATGCTAAGTATATCTGACCTCTCTGGCCGACTACTGGGTCCATCATCAGGGCTGATGTGATGGTATGTTTTGATATTAAGTTAATGTACTAGCAAGCAGTACCGTGTTGAAAGCAGGGTGTGTGTGTGTGTAAACGTATTGTGTGCTAATACCGTGTCGGAGACAGATGTTGTCAAGAGTTTTGTCGCGTTATGTCACTGTTCCATCTAATGCCGGATATCTTCAGGAAGAAATACTTACACTGAGCAACGCACCGGAATGTGATGGATACCGAAGATGATTGATACGGCATATCATTAGAGTCAAACAGATTTACAAACAGGCTCTAATGATATGCGGTCAGAACCGCTCAGAAGAAAACACATACGCTGAAGGTATTGCTTTCTTGCTTTATACTCATAATGTCACTTAAAGCATAACTATATGTAACTCTAATGACGTTATTCTTATTCTCCTTCTTCTTTTTCAGCCTCCATCTCTCTACTGCTGGATATATGCCTTTTCCATACTCTTCCATCCTTCCTTGTTCTTTGGTAGTTTTAGCCATTTCTCCCCCCCCCCCAAAACTGTTTTATCGCCGGTCCATCTATTTTGAGGTCTTCCGACGCCTCTTTTATTCTCCCAAGGTCTCACACTCTCTCTGGGAATCCATTTTGTAGCATCTTGCCTTGCAATATGCCCTGCCCATTGCCATTTTAGATTCGCGATTCTTGATATCACTTTAGTTCTGCGACTAATTCCATTATTTCTAATCTCTTAGGCTAACGCCAACCATGGATCTCTCTATGGAGCGTTGCATGCATTTGAGCTTTTCTACACTTTTCTTTGTAAGGGCCATCGTCTCTACTCTACGCGTCATCACTGTCAGTATGCACGACTCAAAGGTTTTTCTTTATAAGCTAATTGGTCCCATAATAATGTTATTAAATTAAGATAAGCTATAAAAGTCCAGCACAGATTGAATACTTTAAAGGGTGACCACAGGGCCTGTGACCTGTTTGAGCTAGCTTGAATGATCACTTTACACAATGCAACATTCACCAATTCCACCGTAACAACATCCACACATTTTAAAATTTTTTGAATGTTGTGTATATGTATGTCCTAAATCTGTATTCTTTCAAATATTTGAAGATACTTGTACATTTTTTTAAAGTGTAATATTAAGAAATATTATTTTTAATGTATATATAATTTTCTTCCGAATTATTTTACATAAAATATTGCTGCCTTTGCTTTTATACCCATCATAATATATACTAAAATACGGCTGAAAAATATTATTTTAAATTTTTAAACTTCTTTTATAGACCAGTATGTATTTAAATACATATAATTATGATGTTTACCTGATAAAAATTTGAGCTCTTGTATCGAATGGAAAGTGGTGATAAAAAACGTGTTTTTTGCGTCCTACAGAATATTAAACGAAACAATATTTTAACAAACTAAGAAAATATTGGACACTATGAAAGTAATTTTTTAATGTCTGGTTGCAAATTTTAGTATTTTTGTTATGAAAATCTCCCATCGCCACGAGGTGACAGAGTAGCACAACTTTTATTACAACCATTATCGAAAAACGATAAAAATATTATTTTTAAAAATCATTGATGGCCACCGCTAACATGTAAGGTCCGTTCACTTTATGAAAGCCACATGCATTAGTGTGAGTAATACCCTCTATATCACGTAAATTGTGTAGTTGTATTCCTTTTTTAAAGCTACTCCATTTTCCACTTCAGTATCTCACTGGCAGTTACGCTGAGCGGTCGTTTTTTTTATAATATTTTTTATTTAAAGATACGGTGACTGCTAGATCACGATACGGTGACCACAGACTTAAATCAATTTAAAATAATTTTGGATAAGGATTCGGAGTCCGATACAGACGAAAATAGTTTATCTTATTGTTTAAAATTAATTATAAGGTTTTGAAATCATTTAACTACAATTATACCTGATTATATATTATTTATTTTTAATTAGCTATAACCCATAAAAAATGACGTGTTTTTGTTATATATATTTCGGCCGCCAGTTAATCCTGGAAGAACAGCGCTATCCAGTGTAGCGTCTTGATTACGTTAGTGATGGACATTATTAAAAAGGGAATTATGCTTTTTTTGCTTATATTATATCATATTACTATTTGAGCATTCTGGTAGCATTGGTGGCTAATATTGTTATGTAGAGTATTATATTATTAATTATATTTTGATTAATGATTAATACCAATGACATATGCGATATAGTAGATAGATAATGCATTCCCTTATTTTTTAATTTTCATTTTCAATAAAGATTTTTATTTTCAATAAACTGAAATATTAAAAAAAAATCAATTTAGAATATTTTATTTAAAAAAGCATATAGTCAATATTTTCATTTTATTTAATAACAATTTTGAATAATAATTTTGAAATATTAATTTTGAGAAGAGAATGATTTTTTTTTTATATTTGTACCTGTACTTATTTTAGGTTTAGAAACTAAAATAATATTTATTTTTATGCGTGTTCTTTTAATAAGATGTGCATCTTATTAAGTCCCTCTGTAATGTCGACTTAAACTTGAAGCTCAGACAGAGGTTGATCAAATGCTATGTATGGTCAGTTCTACTTTACGGTGTTGAAATGTGGATACATCGTAAAATGTTAAGGATATCTTGGACTGGCACGACTAGTAATATTGAAGTTTTACGTAGAGCAAATACAAACAGACAGTTACTTAACACAGTAACGCTCCGTAAAATTTATACTTTTTAATATTACATATAATGAAAGGTGAAAAGTACTCCATCCTTCAGCTCGTCTGAAGAGGAAGATTGAGGGTCGTACAGGGGTCGGAAGGAGGCGGCATTCCGGAATCGAAACGTGGACCGGGATAAGAAGCGTGGAAGAGCTGTTTCGTACTGCCCTGGACAGGGAAACTTTCTGCGCCGACGGATGTAGGGGGGACCCGACATGGCACATGAAGAAGAAGATTATTTTATTTTTTGTATCTGTCATTTACTCAAAAAAAATGTAACGAGTTTTTGTAAACGCACTGTTACTCACACTAATGCAAGTGGCTTTCCTAAAGTGAACGGACTCTACGTGCTACTTGCGCCTTTACAGTATAATGATGTTTCTACAAATGCGTATCCAGTTTGACTCAAATTCATAATATGTATTATATGTTATATCTTAATGATTTTAATTGTACATATTTAAATACAGCCAAAAACGCATTTATTTGAAAAGGCTTCGAATAAAAATTATCGTGTAATTGTGAATCATCAGATTCAATTGTTTCATATTTTAATTTTTAAATTGTCTGCAAATTTAGATACAATTGTTAAGATTACTCTGACAATATTATAACTGAAGAGTCTCTCTCCTAGCAAAGATCTTGATCTAATTAAAAATACAGTGAAAATCTTTAACATGATTACACAAATATGTAAATTAAAAATATATTTGTAAAAGTATCAGGAGAAAAAAAATCATCATTGAAACGACAATTTTCGGCATAACATATATGGCCACATAAAAAGGTAAATTCTTTTCTTCAATGCAACGCATCCATCCATACATCAGATCTTAACTGGAGTAATATTTCGCACTAACCGTCACTCGAGAATATTCCACCAACAGGTAGGTACTATTCGCGCCGTTAAATAATAAGTGTCGCATATTTATATCGAGTGTTTTCACTCAAATATTCAAATGTTTATACTCAAAAATTCGCAAATTCCAGTTCTTTCTAAAATATTCAAAATTTTTTGGAAGACTTCGATAATTATGCATTTTTATCGTTTTCGAATCTCTTAACAATATTAATACTTTGAAAATAGGTGACAAATTATTGTTATTATATTTTTACTTTGTACTTCATTGAATAAGTTTAAAGCTCACTAAAAAGCTTGTAGAAGAAAAAATAATATTATAACGAGATGGTAAAAGAGATTACGCACAGAATCCTTCATAGTATGTCGGTGATGACAATAAGATCGACGTCTCTAGGTCTCTTCTAGGATACACTACCACACTCTAGCCTTATCTACGATATTTGAGAAACGTCTACAAACATCTGGAACCTTATAGTAAACACTGGAAAATAAAAGATTGTTCTCAAGAATTCACAGGTATAAATACAAGGAGCACCGCGCTGCGCTGTCAGTTTATTTTGACATTGACATTATGAAGATGCGAAATTAGCCGCGGAACGACGGCCTGGGTGACCAGCCATGAGATGATTGGAGCGACAGACATTAATTAAGCGAAATGATCAAGCAGAGTGCATAACTGGTGTTTTAAATAAGTGGACTTCTACGTGCGATAATTGGATGTAATGTTTTAGCAAGTGATTAATAAAGTGTTACAGTGATAATTAGGAGTTCATAGTCGAGTGATAAATTGCAAAATAGTGTGAATTCAAAAATAGTGTATTAATTTAAATCGTGTAAGGTGATTTTGTCAATTTAATAAAATAATTAATCACTTATTGATAAATTGCTAATTGGTTTCCGGTGTTTTCATTTGTCTCCCTGCAGTCACGATCCGCGAAAATATTTTTACTAAAACTGGTCTCCTGAAACAAAACTGATACCCATTACAAGATTAATAAGTGAGTGTTTTTACCATAAGATTAACAAGCTATTCAGATTTTGGAGGAGATTATAAACTAGTATTGGTTTAATAATAAATTTTTATTATTTTTTTGAAAATTTGTATAAATCTACAAAAGATTGATTACCTGTGTTTAGCATTCATCCTCCGAAATTGAACAATAGTACGTAAAAAAATCTGTATAATCAGGGTCCATATTCATATTTGTACAGGTAAAATGAAATTGTATTTATGTCTCCAATTTTTTTGCTTTGTAAAAATATCACATTTTTAATTGCAAAAAATAGGTATTCGAAATTGCTTTCATAATAATGATTCAAATTAGTACCGTAGTTAAGAATCAGGTACCTACCAAAAAATTTCATTAAATTTATCAACAGACATACAAAAAAATAGATATGGTATAATTAAAAACTTCAAAACATCATTTTTGAATTGGATTTTTTTGGCTGCCTTTGCTTCCTTTTGTAGATAATGTTTGCCAATCAAACAAGAATATTAAAATCTTTAAATCCTAATATAAATTGGAATCTTTGTTTATTGCTCTCTTTGCAAAATAATTCAGTGCCGTATAAAAGCCAATTATTTCATGGAATCAAAGTACGGAGGTTTACTGAAGAATTGATAACGACTTTTAGCATTCGATGTGGATCTACAGAAGAGTACTAAAAATAATCTGGATCGACAGAGTTACCAATAAAGATTCAATTCAATTTAGTTTAATTATTTTTTATGTAACATTTACATTACAAACACAAATTTAATTCGTAAATGTTATAAATAATTTAGAAATATATAAACATATATAAACAAAAGCAAATATTATACATATATAAAATCATTCACATCAAAGGTGTAAGAGAATCCTGCTTCGGAAACCATCTCAGAGATAAGAAACAGATCAATATCCAGAGTAATATTGGTCAACATAGTAGTGGCTCTTCCAACAGGCATAACCATTGGCAGGTTGGTCCTGTATATCGGAATGTGAAACAATCTATGCTGAAGTTGTCTTAGGTAATTATCAGAAACATACAAACCAATGCTCCGCATAATTTCAGGATAATCGATCATACCGCGCAAAAATCGATAAAAATGCGTAATCAGATACACATTCCTTCTAGTCTTTAAACTATTGTAGCCAAGCTTACCCTGGAGGAACTTGGTTGGGTAAAGCCAAGTATAATGCCCGTACTCTCTCATGTAGAGATATCTTAGAAACTTTTTTGTACTTTCTCTACCATGAGAGAGTACTTGCCCTCATGTGGCCCCCAAATCATCGAGCCGCTCTCGAGTCTATGTCGCACCAAGGAGTTGTAAAGAGTTCTCAGTACGCGGGTATTTTCGAAAACCCTGGCTGTACGCAAAAGAAATCCTAACATTAATTTTGACTAAATAAATGCATAATGACAAAAAATCTCGGGCATCTGATGAGACATCCGAAGAAGTACGAGATCTTGCACCTCATTAAGATCGCCTGAAGTCGGGGTCTGAGAAGGAGAATATCAAGGCTGAAAACCAAAGAGCTGTTCCGACCGCAGTAAATAAAGTTCCCAAAGCCAACCTGATAGCCATCGTCCGCTGAACGGATAAAGCACAAACAGAAGAAGAAGAAACCCTGCGTTCAGCAAACAATCCCATGTACCACATTACTCTATATCCCACAATATGACAAATTAGTCATCAACATGGTATTGCTGCTCGAATGTACGATTATTGATCGATCTGTCCTCATGCTGATATCACGGTGTTGCCGGCAGTTTAGTGATCAATCCGTACAAGTATTGACAAAATGGTTTGTCGATCGATTGCTAAATAATTTTAGTGCCTGTCTTGCGTAATTAATTAGTATTTTCAATACAGCTGCTTGATGGTAACTGAACCATAGACATATTAACCATTATTTGAGATATATATCCGATTGTTTCGATTTTTTGTAATTTGACGGGCAATCGTCGGTACTAAATGACAGATATATCTCAGTTACCTATCGTCCTACCTACAGTTGGATAAAAATCTCAAATAACTGTGACATGTATAACCAGTTAAAATAACGGTTTGACCATCACAAGCAGCAGCTGAATTCGCGCTTCCCATCTACCCTCTGCAGCCATAACTTATCACTTTATTTCATACTAGCTGTGCCTGCGCAGCTTCGCACGTGGTATTTTAGTAACTTTTAGTCATATTTTGTCAATTTGTGTATTAACCGTAACATATAAATATGTCGTCGCAGATTTTTTTAATAAAACTTTTTGAGTTGTACAAATTCTCTATGAAAACTATTTAAATATCTCTTACTGTTAAGGCAGCGTTCGTAAAAAAACGCATCGCTGGACCATTTTTTCGTAGAGTTTAATTGTAAAATAGGTCACCACGAAAAGTTCTTCCATTATAAATATTGCTGAAATAATATTTGAAATCGGATGAGAAGTTTCAAAGATTACCTCATACATCTAAACTTACCTCTTTATATATTAGTAAAGATATTTAAAATCTTGAATTTTTGTGTGTACCTACATATTACTAATATATTGCCTTGGGTTATTTCATCGAATACTTGTTTAATATTTCCTTTGCTATAATTTTAGTGAAACCTTTAATTCACCTTTAGGCTCCACTTGCCTCTCCCTTCAGTCCGTTATGTCTTCTTTTTACTGGGCATCCCTTGAGAAATTTTCTCTGAGATACATTTTTCTACTTAAGGCATATTTTGGTAATAATATCAATAAAACAAAGGTTTCCCTGAAATAAAATAAAATGTAATTGGATATCAAGTTACAAATAGATTTTAGAATAAATATACTTCAATTAAAACGAGAAAAGCGATACTGTCTAAGTATTAGGTATATATTTATTGAGAAGACTTTAGATATTTATTAATTTTTGTTTATGAGTTTTATTTTTTCACAAGGTTCGTTTATAACATTACTGGAAAATGACTTAGTTTGATATCTGAGAAATTGTTTGATGCTGATAATTGAAATTCGTCTAGTAAAAAAATATTTATTAAAAATATAATATTATGCGATTATGCGAGATAAATGAAATTGAAAATATACACATTAATTAAAACAACTCATGCATGCATGTACTTTATTGAGCCAATACTGACTGTATGTAAAAGAAATTCCACAATAATAACAATTTCGAATGAATGTCCATAACTTTATTTAAAAATATTTAGATCTTTTTTTAATGTTGTGTATTTGTCTTGTGACGGTGGATTGTTCAAATAATACTCGGTATGGAGTTTAATAATAAACGCATAAGAAAATATGATATAGGTATGATTACGGATTCTAACACACGTAACGGGACATTATAGACGTAACGGGGGACGAAATTATAAAAAGAAAAAACTTCCAGAGTTGCGTAGACCACATTGTGGCGGGAAACCGTAAAAACACGATGTGTTAAAAATACAATATCGATTTGTAGAAAGATTTGGATATACTCTAAATATTGTGTGAATTATTTGAATGGTAAAAAAAGTAGGAATAATATTTACAGATTTCAAAAAAGCATTCGACACACTGGAACACGAGATTTTACTGACAGTAATGGATGAATGTGGAATACGAAGATCACAAAAAATGGCAAAAAAATTACATGACAAACACAAAACTTACACTCTGTGGTTGAAACAAATACGTTCTTAAATCATAGAAATCGCTGGTTTTTAAATGACAGGAGTTTTTCTTTTTGTTCGTGCGTATTTCGAGATATTAAAAACTTACAATACCAGATATTAAATCTGTTTCGGGCCACGTGTAAAAGCTTGGCGGGCCGCATGCGGCCCGCGGACCGCAGGTTGAGTATGGCTGCTCTAATCAGTCTCCTTTCACGCGGTTCCAGCCGGCCTTGCGTGCTCTTTCTCGCTTCCTCTCTAATTCGCCCTCTTTGATACATTCCGCAGACACTGCATTTCATATTTCAGTTAAATGAAAATCATAACTCATAAGTGCATCTTTTACTATATCGCATATATCATTAGAATTAATCATTAATCAAAATATATAATTCTCTATGTATCAATGTACTTTATTAAGGTTACCAGATGGCTCAAATGATAATGATGTATAATATAAAGCATAATTCTTTATTTAACTATGTTCATTACTAACGTTGTCAATAGCCTTAACTGGTGACCGAAATATATAATTAAAATACGTCATTTTTGACAGGTTAAAGTAGTTAAAATATAATGTCTTCCAATTATGCAACGTCACACTTTTAAGTAATAAAATTGTACTAAGTAGGCAACGTTATTTTACATACTTTACATACATTAAGTGGCTTAATGATACTGCTAAGCACCAAAATTTATTGTTTGCCCTTGTTAATTATATAAGTATTGCTACTACTAAATCTACCTTACGTATTCATCTAATCCGTTAATTAGTAGACATTAATTTAACACAATGTTGCGCTCTAAAAACCTAAATAAATAACTTCTTCTTCAAATGTAGCAAATTTATTTTGTGGTAACATAATTATAATTAATATAAATTAACTTTGTTTAAACCACTTATTTATTGAAAAAAATCAACATGTTTCAAAGCCAATGGCTTCTTCATCAGGAAATGATGAAGAAGATGAAGAAGCCATTGGCTTTGAAACATGTTGATTTTTTTCAATAAATAAGTGGCTTAAACAAAGTTAATTTATATTAATTCTAAATAAATAATTTTATTTATATGGTGTAGGGCAACAAATGCCTTAAAAATAAATATGGTCAAGTAAGTTTGGCTTTGAAAGCGAATTGTAACACATTTAAGAGCCAATAGATTTAGGTTTTCAGAAGCTACGTTGCATTTGTTTTGTGTTGAATTCAAACATGTGAATTTCTTCTTGCAATTATTTTTTCAAGATCATCTTATTCAATATTTTCAATTAATAATTAAAAAAACATGGGTTTATCAGAGATGATATCTCAATTTGTGATGAAACAGGTAGATAGAGGGCATCCTAATCAAATCGAGCAGATTGTATTTAATGTCGAAATGATGTTCAATTAATATTATAAGTATTTTATTGTATTTCAATATAAATCGTTCTCCTGGTCACGGTAAGCACTGTGATGATCCACGGTAGATTGAGGGTCTTCCTAAAGTATTAACGAAGAATTTTGTATTAATAATTTATTTAAAATGTCGATGCTTACTCGTCGCGAGTTGATATTTGATTTTAGCTATTATATTCAATTAATTTGCCCACTCCTGGCCGCGGCTAACAATGTGATGAATCCTATGGGGTGACCCGTCAAAAATACGTCGTGGAAAATAATATTAAATAATATAATTTCATTGCAATGAATAAAGTCATTTGCCGTATGATGTTAGCGAAAATAGTTGTATGGCGCGGGTGGCAACGGCTGAGGTCGACAGATACGCTGTAACTATAAAAGGATCGCGGAATAAAATATTATACCTTCTTGAAATATAAAATATAATGTATTCTATACAATATTAATACTCTGCCTGTGCTAACTATACATTTAACTAAAATATATATTATTAACTGGAAATAATTATTCTGTGAAAATTGCGCTTTTGAATGCAATATTAACTAAAAATATTAACTAAAAATATTTCTAACATCTTGGGTTCGCATACTATTTTGAAAATACCTAATGCCCTTTGCATTTACTAAGTATATTACCTAAATAGCCACAGCTATACCATCCTGTCCGTCAGGGACGAAACATAAAACATAGTTACATTTCTAAAAGTGCTACCACTTACGCGACAAAAATACCTATTGCAGTCGGGCTATGAATATGAACTATTTCCGCCTCATAATGGCGCCTGGAACCAATACTAAAAACCTCACTAGAAATAATAAATGCGACTAAATCTCGATAAATACAATATATACTATTCGTAATACGTCGTTGAATTGGCACATGATTCGTCTAATGGATGAAGGACCCCGTTGTGTATCGTAATAACTTCAAATTCTTTTATAGGAGCAGTGTGGAAACAATTGCATAATATTATGTAATAAAAACATCTAACGAACCTAATAATCTATACATTTATGTTACAATAAAAATACGTACACTAGAAAGAATTCATGTATTAGAAATAAAACATTTTCGATTTGAGGACAAACCAGTAGAATTGTTCGAACGTTGCAAAGGGAAAAAATTCACACATATTAAATAACACTGAAATTAATAATTAAAAACACTTTGTATTAGCAAATTCTTACCTTGAATGGTTTCGTCCTAGTATCCTTTCGAACCGTATATAACTGTGTATAACAATTAAGAACACATTTAGATAATTAGAATAATTAAGAACCATAATAAATCAATGAAGGAAATTATTATTTTTTTTCAATTAATTCAGCAACATTGTAGATTGACATTTTATTTTTTTTAGGACAATTTTTAATATAACACCTTGACGATAAAAAGGTATCTCCGAAACATGCACGTGAAAGTTATCAAATAATATAAGTAGATTTGTAAGAATACTATAATCAATAAATTTTTTGTGTAATTATTATCTGTAAAAATTTAGCTGAATTTAAAGATCTTTTTTTTTTCAAATATAGAAACCCTTTTTAATATCCATAAGACAAATATATAACAAGTGTGGATTTATTTAATTTACATTAACCTTAATTTAATTAAGATTAATTTATATTAATTTTTAATTATGAAACCAGACGCATAATTATTAAAATATTTTTCGCATTTGTATCATAATTGTACATAACCGAAAGAGAAAAGTAAATATTATAAAACATCGGATTTATAATTTTTTTTATAAAATAAAATATATATCAAATGTTCACATGGCAAAATCCGTTTAATATAATTCTTGTGTACCCCGTATACTAAAAGTTTTCGGTTTTATATCTTCTTTTCTTTTAGATTCATATATTCTCGTGTTTATATTTTCTACTAAATTGTTATCCGGTTTTTTATATTTATTTTTACTTTTATATTTTTCTGCTATTATTATTAATTACTATTGCATAACTCGTAAGCGAAAATATTTGCCACTGAACAGATTTTATCTAGCGTTGGTTAATTATTAGTTTATATTAATATAAGAAATTAAATTAAAACCGAATTTTAAGCTATCATAAACCCTCCGTGGCGCGCGCTGAAATCTGTCGCGGTGATCTGCCCGCATTCCAAGTCTATATTTCTTTGCATTTCTTCGGGCCGACCTGTCCATATCCGCGAAGCAAACAGTCTGTTCATATACGCCCGACCGCGATAGTCAAACTTATCAAACGCTAAATGCTCAAACGTCTTGGGTCTCTGCCGCATCTTCCACGCTTGGGCCGAAACGTGTCCGCTCGCGTTTTATAGGGAAACCGTCGCCGGTCTCTCTAACACGCAGCGCTCGCAAACCCGGCGGCTTTGGCCGTGTTCGGTGGTATATTTGCGAAACACAAACACAAACGCAATAATTAAAACCATTCAAATGTGAATCGTTTGAATCTCAACTACATATTTGTTACACTGCGATCGCAAATCCCGATGGCCCAGGCCGTGACAGTGGTATACTTGCGAGAAAACAAATGCAATAATTAAAACCTTTCAAACGTGAATCGTTTGAATCCTAACTACATATTTGTTATACTGCGATCCGCAAATCCCGACGGTCTTTTTTTTAGATTGTGACGGTGGCTTACTTGTGAGATCGCATTCAAACAATTATTAAAATATTTTTCAAATGTGAATCATTTGAATTCAAACCACATAAAATGAATGAGATATGAAATAAATCACATATTCTATAAAATGGAGCAATACTTTTACAAAGAAACCGGCATTCCAAAATCGAACTAATATATCACAAGGACCAAAATTACTACAATAATTTTCGTTCACAAAATATTAAATAATAAAAATGCCAACTGCCTATATGACAAACAACCTCAAGAAATTTCTAATACCTAGTATCACGTTTGTCTACAAATCTCAGTACGTGGTTCACATAAATGCTCAATCTTTTTTCTTTGATGTCACGGACCGTGGTCCGCAATTGTTTAAATAAAACCGCTTTTATAATCAAATATTTTCTTTCATTTATAATATTAACTAAACCAAAATGATTTTATTACTATGCAAATGAGTCCAACGAATACGCTCCTGTCTGGTCACCGGCACCACTGTGATGACGTAGGTAGATTGAGGGTCTTCCTAAAGTATTAACGAAGAATTTTGTATTAATAATTTATTTAAAATGTCGATGCTTACTCGTCGCGAGTTGATATTTAATTTTAGCTATTATATTCAATTAATTTGCCCACTCCTGGCCGCGGCTAACAATGTGATGAATCCTATGGGGTGACCCGTCAAAAATACGTCGTGGAAAATAATATTAAATAATATAAATTTCATTGCAATGAATAAAGTCATTTGCCGTATGATGTTAGCTAAAATAGTTGTATGGCGCGGGTGGCAACGGCTGAGGTCGACAGATACGCTGTAACTATAAAAGGATCGCGGAATAAAATATTATACCTTCTTGAAATATTATAAATAATGTATTCTATACAATATTAATGCTCTGCCAGTGCTAACTATACATTTACTGAAAATAATTATTAACTGAAAATAAATATTCTGTGAAAATTTCGCTTTTGAATGCAAAATTAACTAAAAATATTAACTAAAATATTTCTAGTTTGCTGTTGAATATTACCTATAAAGATATTGACTAAAACTTTTGCTTTGAATGGAATATTAACTACTTCTCTCATCAAATATTATTCTGCAGCAAATATTCAATGAAATTATAGGAACTAAAATATTTCTAACATCTTGGGTTCGCAGACGAAATCGATAATACCTAATGCCCTTTGCATTTACTAAGTATATTACCTAAATAGCCACAGCTATACCATCCTGTCCGTCAGGGACGAAACATAAAACACAGTTATATTCCTAAAAGTGCTACCTCTTACGCGGCAAAAATACCTATTGCAGTCGGCTATGAATATGAACTATTTCCGCCTCATAATGGCGCCTGGAACCAATACTAAAAACCTCACTAGAAATAATAAATGCGACTAAATCTCGATAAATACAATATATACTATTCGTAATACGTCGTTGAATTGGCACATGATTAGTCTAATGGATGAAGGACCCCGTTGTGTATCGTAATAACTTCAAATTCTTTTATAGGAGCAGTGTGGAAACAATTGCATAATATTATGTAATAAAAACATCTAACGAACCTAATAATCTATACAGTTATGTTACAATAAAAATACGTACACTAGAAAGAATTCATGTATTAGAAATAAAACATTTTCGATTTGAGACAAACCAGTAAAATCGTTCGAACGGCGCAAAGGGAAAAATTCACACATATTAAATAACACTGAAATTAATAATTATAAACACTTTGTATTAGCAAATTCTTACCTTGAATGGTTTCGTTCTAGACGTGCATGAACCTGTTCATATTAATTCCATGGGAAAATAATACATATATTTTCTATCTACGAAATAAGACATTTTGAAGCAAAACTTCTTTATAAATAAGTAGATAAGGTCTCGGGGATGGTTTGTTCGAAAGGATTCTACAACAGCCCGTGAGTTTATATGAAATAATAGTTTCTTTGAATGCTAAGTTTTGGTTTTTTAAACCCTCAGCGTCTCTGCTGAGAGGGGTTGAGGCTCCGCGCCCGCCTAAACCCGGTGACCGACTTCCTAAGTGACTAAACGGCCCCCCTTGTTCCTCCGGAACTTACTGCATCCCGAGACTCTATCTCTTCTTTACGAGATGTGATCCCGTGACGCCTCTCTTTTAGGCTTATAATTGAGAAGGCC
This sequence comes from Agrypnia vestita, assembly GCA_016648135.1. Lineage (NCBI taxonomy): Eukaryota > Metazoa > Arthropoda > Insecta > Trichoptera > Phryganeidae > Agrypnia > Agrypnia vestita. The sequence goes on from JADDOH010023972.1 coordinate 22,530, forward strand.
GTACTCTTTTGGTACGAGTTTCTGATGATGTGTGTTGTCTTGAGGCGCCTTTCTTTTAGGCCGGTGTTTGAAGAATCACGTACTCTTTTGGTACAAATTGATGACGACATTAGCCTCCTTTGCGGGCATAGTCAGCGATGTTACAAATTATTGTGCAATCTCATTATGCCTTTTCAGAGCGGCGTCCCACGATTCTGCATCTTGCAACATTTACTTTGGACAAATGTTAGAGTGTTAGTAACATATTTATAATATCCCAGCTATTCCATATGAGTGAGTGGTTTTTATATTTATTCTGGCCCTGTCTTTCTTACAGAGGACGAAATAGAAGTTAACGTTTTCTATCAAGGTTTTACAGCATTCAAGCATGGAAATCCTTCCAAAGACAAAGGGAACCTTTTTGTTGGTTTAAGTAGTTTGCGCCGGATGAGGTTAGGTGGTCGGTTTATTGACGACCCCGAGCAACAAGGAGGGCCTCGCTTTTAAGGGACCCTGCAGGGGCTTGTGCGGGTTCCACGCCCAAGTGCCGGCAATCATCCACCCCTCAGCCAGCTAGGCTAACACAAATCAGATATCCCCAATCTTTAGTTAGATCTCCCCATTCTGTCCTTTACTCGTCGTTCTGAAGCTACTTGTTAAGCCGAATTTACCGAGGTACTCAAATCATAAAGAGTTAATTGCAGACCGGGTGTAATGATTGCACAATACCTACGCAATACAACAATTATCATAATGCTACTAGGCACTTCATATAGAAATCCGTGTATTCAATTGTTAGTATAGATAGCATAAAAATCCCTTTGCATAAAGATCCGTTTGGAAGAAATTCTCGTACGATTTGAATCAATATCACACAAGCAATCCAAAAAGTGATATTAATTACACATTACTCCGATCTCAAATATTCCCAAAATAATACATTTCGACAGTGAAAATAATTAATCGTAATAGATAATATAAATGTGATCCTTAGCTGAAGACCGGATTGCGCAATACTTATGCAATACAATAATTATCATAATGCTACTAGGCACTTCATATAGAAATCCGTGTATTCAATTGTTAGTATAGATAGCATAAAAATCCCTTTGCATAAAGATACATCCGTTTGGAAGAAATTCTCGTACAATTTGAACCAATATCACACAAGCAATCGTGATATTAATTACACATAATTACTCCGATCTCAAATATTCCCAAAATAAATACATTTCGATAGTGAAAATAATTAACCGTAATAGATAATATAAATGTGTTCCTTAGCTGTTACACAGTGGCGGTATGATCCTCTCTGGTACTGATGAATGGTAGATTCCTCCATACGTCCGGGCAGCAACTCCGTCCGCAAATGCTGTTCTCCAAATGAAGTCTCTGGCAGTAGTCTCTCGGGCAGCGCTTCCGCTGGCAGGTCTGGTCTCGAACTGAAGGGGCTGAGTATATCGTGTTCGCTCCTTTTATAGTAACGATTTCACCATACCTCTGAAATCCACGCTAGTGCAGTGACTCATCCTATGCGCGATGACCTCACCGCCGGCGCTCGCCATTGGCCGGACTCAGCCATCAGGACGGTCGCCTCCGGGTCAACCCGTCGAAGGCAAAGCGCGCCTGTGATTGGTCCGTTTCGTTAAAATAAGAGTAAAGCACTCGCTACACGCGAGACTTGCTGTTCCGTTTCATAAATAATAAAGGCTCGTTCGCACCTACACACAAGGTCGAGTCTATTAGGATTGGCAAACAATATTAATTTAACACAGAATTATATCTATGGTATAATAAAGATCTAAGAAATATTACTTGTATAGCTGAATATTCAATATTTTGTTAGCCTCTTGTAATACATGGAATCTTGAGAAGAAATATATCAGGCTTTTACTTTTAAACGATTCAAACCAGAAGAAATATATTTTTGTTGTCCATACTTGGCTTTTTTGAATATTATTATTTTAAGATTTTCTAAATTTATTAAATCTATCTCTATGTCGACCATCACAATAGTAAGTTTCATTCCAACGTAACGATATATTTTTCCGGAGTTATTGATCGATTTCTGATAGGACAAGAGGAATGGACAAAGAGGTTCGTGACGTAAATGCCAACTTATCAAGCATAGTATATATTCATTTGCAACCACAAAGTCTATGTCCATAACGTATAAGTGAATGCTACACCATGTTATAAATAGTAAGATAGTGGTAATAATTATAATGCTATCCCCAGAACGAATGCTTCGACCATAAAGGTGTTAAACATTGAGCAGCGACTGTCCTAAACTAAACCTTTCTCAGATATTTTGTTATGTTAATTGATATCAATGAAAAAATGTATTCCAAGGAAAGCTTTAAGGAATCAGATCTAGTGGAAACTCACAAATACATATAAATATGTACCATGTATCGACATTTTTGAAACTTTTATGCAGAGCCCTCTTTTGGAATGCAAAAAAAAATGCCACGGACCGCATAATTAGCCGCAGTTCTATGATCAGATTTGTCTCATTGAGGGATAACCGAATGAATGAGAACATATTTTGATTCATTCTTTCTCACTAATTTTTGTACTCGGTTGATATAAAAATGTTCTCTGACTAGACTTTACCGGTGAACTTTTTAGTTTGTATATTACGTTTCAATGCATCCTGCTTTCGAAACAGTATTGCAAACCAACATTTAACCACAACACCGATACTAACAACAACAGATATGGCCTAACAATGAACCTTGCGGCACGATGCAAAACTTCGGTCAGGAAGATCACACTATATTGGTTGACTTGGACTACCGTCTCAAGTAATAGTTATTTAAGCGTCCAGCTGAAGCTTTTAGTTTGTTCGTTAAGATAAATCACTTTGCGGCCGAGTCCACTTTCGCTTTTTCTCCCGAATACGCGGACCATACAATCTTTCGGATTGCTCACTAGTACACCATTTTAATATTTAATGTAGCAGCCCGCTTCAATGCGCGGAAAAACTCCAGAAATTCTCGAAATAATTTATCTCCGTTGAATGGGGCCAGGGACAGACTGGCCCAATTCGGATATATCCGTATTTGAAAAATAACTGGCGATATCTGTAAGATAGCGAATTATATTGATGAATATCAATCGAAATCGGGTATATCCGTATTTAAAAAGTAACTGGCGACATTATGTAAGACCGCAAATTACATTGACGAATATCAATCAAAATCGGCTTTAAATACTTTAAATCTTCAACTATGCGACTGTATTAATTAAAGTTAAATTAAATTAAAGCAGACAAAATAAAAATAAAACTTAACAGACATATCACGATCAAGTAAAAAATTCATGTTTGTAATGATCCTACATAAATTGGGTTAAAAACATAACAAATGTATGTTATCTTCATGTGAGTTCAATTATAAGCTAACATTTAATTATTTAAATTTTGAGAGCCTTAATACTTCAAAGTAAATATTGATTCAACACCTGTCAGTAAGTATTTGTGTATTTCTCTTAATTTCATTTATTTATTTCTTATTAAATATTACGGGACTCGCATACTTAAATAAATGAAACGTATAAATAACACATATATATATATATATATATATATATATTTTAAGAAATGGGCAGTTGACTGTCAGCACCCATGGTATGGACACGTGATGCGAAGAAAGGAAAGCACACAACAGAAGACTAGAAAAGCCTCGAGTAATATAGACAGCTTCAGTCAGTCGCGACCTTACAGATTTGAATGTGATTAAGGTTACAGCAAATTGAATGGACCAGACCAACGGTATCTGGCCCCAGATGAACGTGATAAGACAAAGACAAAAAATATAATATTTTTTTACTATCAATATCGTTTGAGGGACATTTAATTTTTCAAATCAACTTGTCGCTGTTTTCATTTTGTAGAGAACCTTTTGATGTCACCCTTCCTTTATGGGCTCTCATTTTTCACGACGTACAATACATAACCTACCTATAACCTTTTACATCAAATCATAAATTTTGATATTTGAAATAAAATTATGGCGCAATAAAATACGTTTTATCCTAGTAATCCAACCCTGTGTGTCTCAGTGTTCCGTATGGAGTGCGATAAAGAATGGTAATAGGTGTTCCGTAATGAAAAATGTGAAAAGAGTGTGTTTAATAATTAATCGAATGCAGAAAGGTTCTTTAGAAAATGTGATTATCATTGCGAGAAACACATTTATTCTACTTTAGATACAGGACATGGTCCGGCACTACCAGGAAACCCTCAGGGAAATTCCGTTTTCTTTATATAAAACCATTTGAATTTTTTATTTACAGAAGTGATAAATATTTTTTTAATTACTTACTCGTAATTGTACAGCGAGATAATATGTCTTTTAAAATTAAATTTGTTGGGAGCTATTATATAAAACTATTTTTGATTATGTTATTAACATTACTCGATTTATCTGATAAATATTACCAATAACATATATTTTAAAATTGATATCATTTACAAAATCCTAAAACAAATTGAAGAGTTTTAACATGTGACTTTAACCATTGTTCACTTATATTTATCAGAGTTAGTTTTTCCGGTGGCAGTGAACTAAATTTATGAGATCTTAATTTATATGCATGTGTCAATTGTAGCATTCAAACGAAATATGTTATTTACGTTTGTAGCGTTAAATTAAGTCGTTATATTATGGATATAATGAACTAATTATTTATTAGCATATATAAATATAAAATAAGCGTAATGTTAATTTCGCTCTCTGTCGGTTTTTCAAGATTGGGAGCAACTGGCTTGAAAAGTTTCTTAGATGAACAGATCTGCTTTAAAACAGTTACAAGCCTTGATAAACGAACTGAAAACTGTTCAGTTTGCTTCGATGATCGAGTTTCGGGAAATAAATGAGTACGAGTGAAAATAATCACTAATTTACAACTCTTGGTAAACTGTGAAATTGATCGTATGCATGTTTTCAATTTTTTTGTTTCATATACTCGTATTTTTTTCATATGAGTATTATTCATGATTGTTATGTATTGTCCACCAATCTATAACATGTAGTATAAGCTGTAAACGGCCATATTCACTTAATTTTCACATATTTTAATAATTTTACTTTGCTTGTCACTCTTATCTATTGCAAATTTGTATTCTATTATAGTATTTTATTTTACTGTGCCTATCAAAAGTATTTTACAGATTGTTGTTCTATACTGTGATTATCATATTTTTGGTCCTGTTTGCTACTTTTTTGTGATAGTATTTTTCTTTTTAGCAAATTACGTTATTTCTTGTTTCTTCTTTGCATTCCTATTTATTCTTTTTTTTTCTTTTATTTCATCAAACTATTTCTTTTGTGGATCCATATAAAATACGCTGTTTTGATTATAAATGTAAGACATTAGATTAAGTAAATAAGATATACACAAGGAAACGTTAAATTAAGTTATAAAAATTAATAATTATGAAGGTATTGTAATAACATTTAAAAGTATGTATATATTAATTCTTTTTGGTAAGATTTTTTTTCATTGTATTATTTTGATGGCTATTAATATTATACGTGTATGTATCAGGCAGTTAAATGTTTTTTGAAGAGTAAAAAGAAAATAAAACTTGCACAAATAACAAATTTTGAATTTACCACTCTTGCTGTACGTCCATACTGAACAAGATTCAGTGACTTCGAAACAGCACCGACGTAAAACTAATTAAAATAATTTATTCAAATATGCACATGTTTTTATGACCAATCAGAAATCTGTGTAGAGTTTTCTGGGCTGTTTTGCCCTCCTATCTGGCCATTAAAACAACTCCCATTTACAAAATACACCTTCAAATCTCAATAAATGGTACGGTCGTGATAATCTAAGTACGTAAACATCCTTTGCTAGTTATGTATCTATAAATCAAATAAAAATATTACAATATAAGCTGGAGTAAATTTGAATACAATATTAAATAACCACAAAGGAATTCTATCTTCAGTTTATACATTGACGTCTGAATGTGTGATATTCTATATGATGAGATAATATTCTATATTCTGTATGTGATAATCTAGAACATCATGGAACATAAATAAAAAATAGCCATGCCCAAACATATATAAAATAACATATTTTCTTGAAAAAATTCCATAAGGATATTTTTGTAAATAATTTATTTATTTTACTTTTCTAAATTTGCCGTATTACTTTAATTAAAGAAGATTTGTGAACATTGATTACCAGAAAAAAATATTTATAATATTTCACGGGTATACAAGCAAAGGCGGCAATGTTAAAAAAATAATAAAAAGTTTTGAATGCAGTCACTTAGGATTAGTAACTTAGAATGTACTGAATTCTAGATTTTATGTATCTATCCCTTCCAAAGCACGTTTCCTAATTTATAGACTTTTTTTGAGTTTTTATACCCCTCATTTTATTTGTGTAAAAATTCTTCAAATGCGTAAATGTGCCCTTTAATAAAACAATTTCATATATAATATATATACCTACATATGTAAACTAAAACATTTTTTATGAAAGACAAAATGTGCTGTGATAAACAAGGCTGAAAACAACATCTCACAAAACAATAACACATCCTTCAGATAAAATGTTTTACGTTTTATTGGAATATATTCTAAACAACCTCCCCGTCGCTTTATCGGTAGCCTCCCGGAACAAACCCAAGTTTTTATGATCTGTTAATAAGAGCCCCAAATTTGATGGCTTACCGTTAAAATTTGATATAAAAATGGAAAATAAATGTCGCCCCTTCTAAGAAGCATGAAACGAGCTGTGTCCAAATGAAACATTTATACCAT
>JADDOH010023973.1:0-23883 GCA_016648135.1 Agrypnia vestita
ACAGTGGTATACTTGCGAGAAAACAAATGCAATAATTAAAACCTTTCAAACGTGAATCGTTTGAATCCTAACTACATATTTGTTATACTGCGATCCGCAAACCCCGACGGTCTTTTTTAGATTGTGACGGTGGCTTACTTGTGAGATCGCATTCAAACAATTATTAAAATATTTTTCAAATGTGAATCATTTGAATTCAAACCACATAAAATGAATGAGATATGAAATAAATCACATATTCTATAAAATGGAGCAATACTTTTACAAAGAAACAGGCATTCCAAAATCGAACTAATATATCACAAGGACCAAAATTACTACAATAATTTTCGTTCACAAAATATTAAATAATAAAAATGCCAACTGTCTATATGACAAACAACCTAAAGAAATTTCTAATACCTAGTATCACGTTTGTCTACAAATCTCAGTACGTGGTTCACATAAATGCTCAATCTTTTTTCTTTGACGTCACGGACCGTGGCATCAAAGAAAAAAGACCGATTGTTTAAATAAAACCGCTTTTATAATCAAATATTTTCTTTCATTTATAATATTAACTAAACCAAAATGATTTTATTACTATGCAAATGAGTCCAACGAATACGCTCCTGTCTGGTCACCGGCACCACTGAGATGACCCAGGTAGATAGAGGGTCCTCCCAACGCATCAACGATGAATTCTGCATTAATAATCCATTTAAAAGGCCGTTGCTTTCTCGTCGCGAGTTGACACTCAATCCCAGCTATTATGTTCAATTGATTTGCCAACTCCTGGCCGCGGCTAACAATGTGATGAATCCTATGGTGTGACCCGTCAAAAATACGTCGTGGTAAATAATATTAAATAATATAAATTTCATTGCAATAAATAAAGTCATTTGCTGTCTGATGTTAGCGAAAACAGTTGTATGGCGCGGGTGGCAACGGCTGAGGTCGACAGATACGCTGCAACTACAAAAGGATCGCGGAACAAAATATTTTCTTCTATGAAATATAAAATAATGTATTCTATACAATATCAATACTCTGCCTGTGCTAACTATACATTTAACTAAAATATATATTATTAACTGGAAATAATTATTCTGTGAAAATTGCGCCTTTGAATGCAAAACTAACCAAAAATATTAACTAAAATATTTCCAATTTGCTGCTGAATACCACCCATAAAGATATTGACTAAAACTTCCGCTTTGAATGGAACACCAACCACTTCTCTCATCAAACATCACTCTGCAGCAAACACTCAACGAAATCATAGGAACCAAAATACTTCTGACATCTTGGGCTCACAGACGAAATTAACAATACCTAATGCCCTTCGCATTTACTAAATGTATTACCTAAATAACCACAGCTATACCATCCTGTCCGTCAGGGACGAAACATAAAACACAGTTATATTTCTAAAATTGCTACCTCTTACGCGACAAAAATACCTATTACAGTCGGGCTATGAATATGAACTATCTCCGCCTCATAATGGCGCCTGGTACCAATACTAAAACCTTTACTAGAAATAATAAATGCGAATAAATCTCGATAAATATAATATATACTATTCGTAATACGTCGTTGAATTGGCACATGATTCGTCTAATGGATGAAGGACCCCGTTGTGTATCGTAATAACTTCAAATTCTTTTATAGGAGCAGTGTGGAAACAATTGCATAATATTACGTAATAAAAACATCTAACGAACCTAATAATCTATACATTTATGTTACAATAAAATACGTTCACCAGAAGAATTCGTGTATTAGAAATAAAACATTTCCGTTTGGAAACAACCCAATAAAATCAATCGAACGGCATAAAGAGGAGAAATTCACATATTAAATAACACTGAAACTAATAATTTTAAACACTTTATATTAACATATTCTTACCTTGAATGGTGTCGTCTTAGACGTGTATGAACCTGTTCATATTAATTCCTGGGGAAAATAATACATATATTTGCTATCTACGAAATAAGACATTTTTGAAATGAAACTTCTTTATAAATAAGTAGATAAGGTCTCGGGGATGGTTTGTTCGAAAGGATTCTACAACAGCCCGTGAGTTTATATGAAATAATAGTTTCTTTGAATGCTAAATTTTGGTTTTTTAAACCCTCAGCATCTCTGCTGAGAGGGGTTGAGGCTCCGCGCCCGCCTAAACCCGGTGGCCGACTTCCTAAGTGACTAAACGGCCCCCCTTGTTCCTCCGGACTTACTGCATCCCGAGACTCCATCTCCTCTTTACGAGATGTGATCCCGTGACGCCTCTCTTTTAGGCTTATAATTGAGAAGGCCGTACTCTTTTGGTACGAGTTTCTGATGATGTGTGTTGTCTTGAGGCGCCTTTCTTTTAGGCCGGTGTTTGAAGAATCATGTACTCTTTTGGTACGAATTGATGACGACATTAGCCTCCTTTGCGGGCATAGTCAGCGATGTTACAAATTATTGTGCAATCTCATTATGCCTTTTCAGAGCGGCGTCCCACGATTCTGCATCTTGCAACATTTACTTTGGACAAATGTTAGAGTGTTAGTAACATATTTATAATATCCCAGCTATTCCATATGAGTGAATGATTTTTATATTTATTCTGGCCCTGTCTTTCTTACAGAGGACGAAATAGAAGTTAACGTTTTCTATCAAGGTTTTACAGCATTCAAGCATGGAAATCCTTCCAAAGACAAAGGGAACCTTTTTGTTGGTTTAAGTAGTTTGCGCCAGATGAGGTTAGGTGGTCGGTTTATTGACGACCCCGAGCAACAAGGAGGACCCCGCCTTTAAGGGGCCCTGCAGGGGCTTGCGGGTTCCACGCCCAAGTGCCGGCAATCATCCACCCCTCACCAGCTAGGCTAACACAAACCAGATATCCCCAATCTTTAGTTAGATCTCCCCATTCTGTCCTTTACTCGTCGTTCTGAAGCTACTTGTTAAGCCAGATGTACCGAGGTACTCAAATCATAAAGACTTGGCTGAAGACCGGATTGCGCAATACTTATGCAACACAGTTATTATAAGGCTACTAAGCATTTCTTATAGAATTACGTGTATTCAATTATTAGTAAAAATAGTTTGAAAATCCCCATACTTTAAAATATATTCGTTCGGAAGAATTTCTCGTACGATTTGGATTGATATCTGGTTATGCAATACATAACGCGTCGACAATATTATGAATCTATTACGCACTGCTTATAGAGCTCCGTAAAATCAATTGTTAATACAAATGGTATGAAAATCCCCAAGCATCAAAATATATTCGTTTGGGAGATATTCCCGTACGAATTGAGCCAAGATCACACAAGAAATCGTGATATTAATTATACATTATTGCTCCGATTTTAAATCTTCCCAAAATAAATACATTTCAATAGTGAAAATAATTAATCGATAGATAATATAAATGTGTTCCTTAGCTGTTACACAGTGGCGGTATGATCCTCTCTGCTACTGATGAATGGTAGATTCCTCCATAAGTCCGGGCAGCAACTCCGTCCGCAAATGCTGTTCTGGAACTCAGGGCTCCGTCGGTAGTCTGTTGGGCAGCGCTCCCGCTCGCAAGTCTGGTCTCGAACTGAAGGGGCAGAGTACATCGTGTTCGCTCCTTTTATAGTAACGATTTCACCATACCTCTGAAATCCACGCTAGTGCAGTGACTCATCCTATGCGCGATGACCTCACCGCCGGCGCTCGCCATTGGCCGGATTCAGTCATCAGGACGGTCGCCTCCGGCTCAACCCGTCGAAAGGTAACGCGTGCCTGTGATTGGTCCGTTTCGTTAAAATAAGAGTAAAGCACTCGCTACACGCGAGACTTGCTGTTCCGTTTCATAAATAATAAAGGCTCGTTCGCACCTACTCACAAGGTCGAGTCTATTAGGATTGGCAAACAATATTAATTTAACACAGAATTATATCTATGGTATAATAAAAAACCTAAGAAATATTACTTGTATAGCCGAATATTCAATATTTTGTTAGCCTCTTGTAATACATGGAATCTTGAGAAGAAATATATCAGGCTTTTACTTTTAAACGATTCAAACCAGAAGAAATATATTTTTGATGTCCATACTTGGCTTTTTGAATATTATTATTTTAAGATTTTCTAAATTTATTAAATCTATCTCTATGTCGACCATCACAGTTTATAATTGGCATAATTTACTATTTTTTATTTCTTGTATGTTAATTTAAGGTTTGCTGTTAACTTTTCCTAAAATAAATAAATAAGTAACTGAGACTGATAATTGCCTGTTTTATAATTTCAATTCATTTATATAAGTACTTAGTTATATAAACTCTCTTAACAAATCGTTCATTATAACAGTTTCAAAACGATCGATGATGAGAATTTTCATTGCTTTATTTATTACGTTTATGTACGAGAATAGTATAATGTGTAGAAAAGTATAATGGTCACATTGAACTAATGAATGAGAAGAATATTAGGAAAGATATGTGATGCCAGTACGGTGGCGGAAGACCAGTGATGTGAGTGTTGGCGTTAGAAGCCTCAATAATTGAAGAGCTCGAGTAAGAAGATGTATGAATGAGAATGAGGCGAGAGTTGTGTCAAGACAAATAATGTTGTGCACCATCCTCTTTATCTTTATAAGAAAACGGCATGATGGTTAGTAAAGGTATAAAGCAAAGAATACGTGCTATATAAATATATCTGTATATCATTTTGGATTTTACACCTTCATAGTACCAGAAAGATAAAAACAAAATGTTTAAAGGCATATAAATTAAATTAATTAACGTAAAATATAATTAATTTCTTAAGGTTAGATAAGATCTACTGCTTTGAAACTTTCCTCGTATCCCGAAAATTTTCAAAGAAATGGTTTCGAAGTTCGAAGCCCGTAGTATGTAAATTTAATTTTGGCAGGCACGTTTAATGACACAGTTATTTGAAAATTTCAATTATTAACGTCATAGGCTGTGACTATAAATCTTTCCTTCAAGTTAACGTAATTTTCAAGACCATTATTTATAATTTTTTTAAGACTAATTTCGTAAGCTATAGAAATAATATTATGTTATCCATTATTGATTAATTTACGTATGCCGCTTGTATGTAAGATTAAAATTAGTTTTTAAATGAATAAATATAAGAAGAATAACTACAGCTAAATTTTATCAATAGCATCTCCAGTTAATCAAATTAATATATAAATATATAATGTATATTAAAAAGAACTAAAGTAATATATATTTTGTTTATTTTTTGAAAGAAATAGTTATGTACGACCGCAAACTCAATTTTATTAAGATCAAAGATGAGAGACAAAGGTATATTTATTTTTTCTGGCAAACAACAAAATAGAAAGTAAAATGCTAAAAAGTAAAAATTAAATCATCAAAAATAACCTAATATCCTTAAATATGTTCCGATGATAATTCTTACACAAGTTTATCTTAAAAATAAAGATTATATGCCATTAGTGTTTATGATTACGATACCACGAATTTCGATGCATAATTTGGCGTAATCAAGCGTTGTTCTGGCGCAAATCTATTCGTGGTGAAATGGAAAACCAAACAGCACAAATCAGCAATCAGCAATCAGCTGTCAAATTAGCTGTCGCTAGAAAAAATGTTGCTACAATATGGAAAATAAATCTCTTAATAACCCATTATTTTAACACATATGATGCCATAAAATATATTTAAAAAAAGCCATTACCATAGCGAATACCGCGATTTTTATATGTTTTATTTCATTTTAAAGTTAACCTCTGAAAAATACACCCCTTTGGATTCGCTGTGTACCTTTTTTTTAGATTTTTTGCTGTGGAACCATGGCATATTTTGAGGACCAAAGACACAACCGTTTTGTTGGATCACTTAAATGACCCTCAACATACGGGTACATGACCCTGACTCGCGTGGCGCGGCTGACTGCTGGATGTTAAGAAGTCTGCGCGCGTCGGCATCTGTATGCTGGGTGCCGAGTCGTGCGTTGGGACCTGACAGTCTAATACGTCAATTATTCTCGAGAGATGTTAAATGTATCGTTTTACACATACCGCCATTACGATCAATACTTACACTGCCATATGTAAAATAATTTATATCCGAGTGACCCGAGTGCAAGATTAAGAAAAAACGTTTCCTTAAGATCTTGTTTTCATTCATCGTTAGTTGTACTATGCACCAGAAGATCATTTTTGTGGGACTTTTCATTATTGTTTTATAATGAAAAGTGTACATTTGCATTTGATTTTTCTTTAAGTGTGATTGTTTTGTTGTAATTAATATGAATACAATAATGATATTTTATTATTGTATTCGCAAAAGTATCGCTTATGATCCTAATAGTACCTAATATTTGAATTACGAGAAAAAAAATTAAACCGCTATCTCAGAATGCGTATTTCGGAAAGGTGATCTTACACTCCGAGTGCAGTATGTCTATAGTCTATACAATACTGCATCCTTTATTCGAAATAAATCCAATTAAGCGCGGTAACTTTTTAGAATCCCACGCAAACATTACCACCTGACACAAATATGTATTATCTGAAATATCAATTATTTTTCATTTTGCTCAGTTGCACTCTAGGAGTAAAAAAAGGTCACCTCATCCATCTTTTCAGGTACATTTACCTCTCTTTGATAATTTTTTGTATACATTGTACAGATATACGTATATACCTAACTATTTTTTTTACTTTATCCGAAAAATAGAGTAAATTAAATGTTTTAAGAGAGTAAAACGGAAAAATATTTTTTGCAGTTTTTACTATTTAGGTCCTTTACAAAATAAAGGTAACCCTCCAACTATCAAGTACTTACCTGAATCTCAGTAAAAGACTGCTAAGATATATTAAAATTGAGTTTTCGAAATTTTCTTGTGTGACTTGGTGAAAGGCCATTTAAAAAAATATATCAAAAAATTATTACTCGTTTACTTTCTCTATTTGTTTATCATCGTCAGTAATGTTGCTAATACTATAATTAAGATTAAAGGACGGTGTGAGGAGCGGGGTGAAGATTTGAGTCCGGTGACGCGGAAGAGGGGATGTAATAGATGAAGTTTGAATATTGATTACATTTTTTAACTATTAATCGCTATGTTTTCTAAAATATCTAATATCTTTCCTTTTTTACATAAGTTTATTAAATCTACGCAATTACTATCGAAAACGTTATCGAAAGTGAAGTTCATAGTATTTTGCTTTTAATTCTTTCTACTGGTTTTGTATTTGCAAATACATAATTTTTATTTTTATAAGTTTAAATTATAAAAATTACATGAATAACCAAGCGTATTATTGTAAAAATTTATATGTTTGCATACAAAACAACATTTAGCTAAAAAAAATGTAAAAATTTCTTAGCTTTGCCTTGCCAAATATTTACTCACTGAACATTGCCTATAGACAGTAGCTGATCGGTTTTACAATTCATGTTACGCCTGAATGGGCGTTTGACGGCTCCTGTTCAACTTGCGATGCAAAGTTCTCAAAGACGCAGAGATGTCATATTAAGTGTTGCCTTGTATGTAAGTACACATTTAATTCAAGTCTTTCAGGAAAACGGAGCCAAGGTACTTATTTCTCTCTGGATGGGGATATCCAATGTTTTCAAGTGCTGTGTGTATAATATTACGCATGTTGTTACATTTGCATTGCATTGCATTCAACTGAAACAACGCATATGTAATATTATAATATTCTATATGTAAAGTATGTGTGTAGTATTTACGAATTTATAAGTAGTCGAACTACTTTTGCGGGAAGATGTTTGCAAACACTTTTATTGCATTGGAGTTCTTAATGTGTCAGCATTTTGGAAATTAAATAGAAGAACTAAGATATCAGAGTTTGATAGTTCCAATTACCAACATCAACCTCTTTCTTAAAAGCATCGTAAAATATTAAGTAATGATATGACAGAATATAGATATAAGCGGGCAAAAAGAAGGCAGGTATTTAACAAAAAAAAACTGCTTAACGTAAGCTGAATAAGATCGGAAGTGACACGGCGCACGAATACACGAGTACCTACGTAGGTAGTGATCTTCTTGCCACAGCTATTAAAAACTAGTAGGAAGACACTGTGTAACATGTCTAAACGATGTTGCAGATCGGTATTAAGGAATGTTACGAATTTAATCGGAAATATTTATAGAGTGAGATCAAGTGTCCAAGCTGCAGCAATGGATTAGGTTAGGTTAGATTAGGTTAGGGGAGCAACATTATGGGACTGAGTGGGAAGTCCTGGGATAATTCTACATACAGAAATATCTCATTCGAGATGGTTTTACACCTTGAGGCTGCCGACAAAAATACAACTAATATGTGTTTACTTGATAAATCCCGAGAGAACACGGAATTTTCAAAGCAATTCAATCCTTGTATGAGGATTGCAAAAGCTGCGTACGAATAAACGGCGCAATATCGGAGGATTTCAATATTGAAATAGGATTGAGACAAGTTTGCCCACTTTCGCCAATTCTGTTCACCTTTTATATAGACAGGATAAGCCAAAAAGCAAGGGCCGTGAGAGTTGGGGTTGTGTACTCTTCGCGGATGATATAGCAAGACTGGCGGCTCCCACACAAGAGGATCTACAAGAGTGGACAAACTCCTTCAATGAAGTGCACTCAAGTAGGGATGAAGACTAGTACTGCCAAAACAGAGTTTACGGTCGTAAGAGACCATGAGCGGTGCTCGATCAGCATACAGGAGACCCAGCAGCAGAGAAGCAAGTCAAAAATTTCAAATTCGTTGGGGTGGAATTTTCTAGCGACGGGAGGCAGAAAAGTGAAATAGATATAAGAATCGGAGCTGCAGTCGCCGTTTACGTTCTCTGTATAATACGGTGATAAGAAACTGTTACATTTTTTTATTTTCGGGTTCGTATTCTCCTTCGCAAAATGCATAAAATATTAGGTATTCTCTCTCTAGGAAATGAAAAAATGTATAAATATTTAGCCAGTGTTACTATCAATACTCGATACCTTTAAATCAGCGTAAAGCGAAATTCATTATGCGTATAGGGGCTATCAATTTTACAACTCTAGGGGGCCGTTTAGTATGCGATGTGTGTACGCACACGAAGAGCTAGGAGGAGGGTGATCGTTCATGAATTTTTACGTACGAGGGTGAGAATAAATACATTTGCGTACCTCTGTATTTTTTATTTATAGCCCAGCAGCTCGATTGAGCGTTTGATACTTTGAAGTACAGAATGTTTTTTTTAATATCAATGCCACAATAGGCCATGCGGTTCAATTACTATAGCGAAAAACATAACAAAAACACCCAAAGTTGAGTTCGGGCTGAGAAGTCAGTGTCATGTCTACGGGACTACGAGGGCCGTTATTTTGAAAGTAATAAAAATTAACTATGTTTTCACCACAAAAATGATATTAAATTATTTGACTCGTAACGGTAAAAAAATATCAATAACCAAATGAAAGCGTCCCTATAAAAAGGATCTATATGAAAACCCCATGGCAAGAAGTTGTTAACCAAAATACAAGTCATTTTGAGATAATTAGACATTTGCATTTCGACTTTGAAAAATATGTTTTATTGCTAATTCAAGAATAATTTTTATTGTTTTATATCACTAAAATATCATAAATATGTTAACAATGTTAAAAAACGCATTTATGCACAAAAAAAAATATACTAATTTTCCCTAAAAAAATGTAGTTAACAACCATTTTTTTGCCTCTCGAACTCATTTTTAATAGAATAACACCTTTAAAAAATTGTTAAAACGCGAACATCAGACAATTCTTCAAATGCTATCCGTTTTTACCATCCATTATCCAAAATAACAAAATATCTGGCATGTTAATTAATAATACAAAACATGGTATGTACCATTTAAAATTATTGAAAAATAATAAAAAAGTACATATTTTAAAAGTCTTCAAATAAAAACAAATATATGACAGTACTGCTAGAGTAAAATTTATATTAACCGTAAATATTCCAATCAAATTAAGAGGAGTGTTAATTTCAGAATGATGGCATGAACATGTTATTATTGAAGATAACATGTTCTTCCCATTAGTAACTGATTTGATTTTTATGAAAAAGTGTAGTTAACATGTTTATCTCTATGATTTGAACATTTTCTAATTATTTTTAAGTTCTGAACTTATTTCCAATAGAAAGAGCGTACAATATTTAGTTTAGACGGCTTATTAACTCATTTTTGACAAAAATGTTAGTTAACAACTTCTTGCCACGGGGTCTTCATATGTTCGAGAATAAAATTATACAGGAGAGCGAAGAAATATTTTTATTTTCGAAAGTAGGTATATTGCCAATTATGGACCTTAATTTTACATTTTCTTTTTATATTTAAATTGTTTCACCCATCTCAATGACGTCGTCGAACTGTTGGTATCCATCATATTCGTTACTACCTTTTGAGGTTGAATTTCGGCAAGATTGAGTTGAATTCATGAAAAATAAAATAACGCATATCGAGAATATTTACATTTACTATTTTGAAATAATAAAATCTCTGTGACTTGATATACAATATATCATCATCACTCTTGGCACTACAACCTTTGGTGGGTCTTGGCCTCCTCAATAATCTTTCACCACTCATCTCGGTTTAGTGCCAGCTCTATACATATAAACCCTTTTTACACGTATGCCTTCAAATATGGTGATGCCTCCCGTCACCTGGTGAGTGTCATCCAAGATGCGCTAGAACAAATTGCGATTGCATTTCAGAATATGCGTTTAACGCACATCTTCATTCTCTCTTCGGTTCTGACCCCAACATTTTCTTTCAACATTTTACACGTGCGCCTTACTGTCTGCAACAGAATGCTCCTACATACCTGCTTACAGACATCGATCTCCGAAGGAAATCCGAATGTTAGTGTCGGGTCCCCTTCTCGTAAGTAAAACTTATATAAACAAATATCTTTAGGATTGGTAATGATTTTAGAGTTGAACATTCTATTTAAAATCAGCATTGCAGTACGTAAGTTTGAATTTCTCTTACTGTACTTATTTTAATATCGAACTCCCTTCAATCAAATATTCCACGTGCGATAGATAAGTGAAATGAAATGAAAAATAAAAAATAAAAAATCCTAAATGGTGTATATTGTATTGAATTAAGAGACCCTGTATATTATCATATCTTTCGCAATATTCACTTCATAACGTGATTAAAAATGTTCCAATAAAAAACTGGACCGACATAATTTATTTCAGGAGCTATATTGAATTATTTTTTCTATTGCATGATTAATAATTGACCGTCTCTCATATTAGCTGTATACATAGTATAGACAGTCAAAAAGTTTTATTGAAACGGAATTATTGTTTGGGGATAATAATGGTATGTAATATAAAACGATGTTTTTTGCCTGGGTGTGGAGATACTGATCTCTGATAAAATTGTTTAAATGATATCCTGTAGCTTTGTTGCAGTAATCTGGACCAAAGGCTGCTCAGTTTTTGAACTAATGACCTTCTCCGAATGACTGTTTCGCCGGTCACGACACCAAGCAGGGAAACATGTATCGGAGTGACAAGTATGTGAGCTGAATGACCCGACAATTTTTATTACACTGTTTAATTTGGGTCGCAGCACCGGTTTTACTGTTTTCATTAAGTTACCGGAAATAATTTATAATTAATGAAAAAATATAATGTTTTTTCGGGCAAATAAAATAAAGCCCTCAACCTTGAACTCCATCTGTTACACTTTTGACCACTTACTAGATGTACCTACATTTTATTATGTGGCTATTTAAACATTCCCTAGGTTTGCATATACACACGTGTATAATATATATACTAAAATTAGAAGGTTGACTTCATTGATTTACTGTTTTTTTACGCACACGTTAAATTTTACATTAAAACGTCCTTTAAAAGATATGCGATATATTTAATACTAGCTGTTCATACCCGGCGTTGAACGGGTTAAGGATTAAGTTTAAAATAAATTTGGGAGGGTGAACAAAGGTTCGATTCGAACGGTATAGATTTGCATCAAACATATATCAGGGGAAGGGAAAGGGTAAAAGAATAGGGAGGAAATGTCACCTATGCTAACCGCTGAGACCTAGAGTCCGATCGGTCGAACTGTACAGATTTGCATTGAAAATATATCAGGGGGAAGGGAAGGGGTAAAATAATAGGGGGGAAATGTCGCATATGTCACCCGCCGAGACCTTAAAAATAAGTTTCCAAATTTTGAGTCCGATCGGTCAAACGATACAGATTTGCATTGAAAAAATATCAGGAGAGACGAAGGGTTAGAAGAATAGGGGGGAAATGTCGCATTTGTTACCCGCCGTGTCCTTAAGAATAAATGTCCAAATTTTGAGTCCGATCGATCAAACGGTACAGATTTGCATCGAAAATATATCAGCGGTGGGGAAGGGTGAAAAAAATAGGGAGGAAATGTCGCATATGTTACCCGCCGAGTCCTTAAGAATAAGTTTTCAAATTTTGAATCCGATCGGTCGAACGGTACACATTAGCATCGAACATGTGTCAGAGGGAGGGGAAGGGGTAAAAAAATAGGGGGAAATGTCGCCTATGTTCCCCACTGAGTTCTAAAGAATAAGTTTCCAAATTTTGAGCCCGATCGTTAAATTTTTTTTTTGCAGAATTGATTTGCATCGAAAATATGTCAGGGAGAGGGGAAGGGGTAAGAGAATAGGGGGGAAATATTGCCTGTTACTCGCCGGGTTCTAAAGCATAATTACGCAAAATTTGAATCGAATTGGATAAACAGTTGTGGATTTGTATAGAGAACAGACCGTCAGACAGACGGACAGACATTGAGTTTTATAGATATAGATGGAAAACATATTACGTCAATTTTCTTACCATTTTCAAACTAACTAAATGCCTGTGCTATGCTAACTAACTTGGTAGTCTCCTGGAATGAAGCTCGAAGCCCAGGCCGTTAGATTACTAGGCGAGTATGTCTTGACCAATAGACTATTCAAATTTTCATATATCACAATATTCTGTCAAATGAATATGTAATTTAGATTTTCTCCACAATAAATGTATATTAACGTAAAAGTCATACTTCAATGTACTCACTCACCTGCCTGCTATATAGTAGCAACGAAACTGGAACAGAACGTTAAACGTAAAATTAATTAAAATCTCAAATTCTTGAGATTTTAATTAATTTTATATCTGTCGATTATGTTATTAATGACTACAAAGAAGTAAGTGATTTTATGTATCCACGTGAGAAAGTTCGCCTCATGAAATGGCGGATGCAAATCCTGGACTGGAAGAGAATTAGTGTGTACACGTAGTGTGTACAGTTTGTTACGTCGAAACAGAACAAAACTTATAAGAACAGCTCCATTTGGAGTCTGCTACGTCGAATCTGAACAAAATTTGGACGAACCTCCACAACCGTAATAGTCCGAGAGGTTAAAGCTCTGGTGTTCTTCACAATTCTATATGGAATCGAGGCATGGATCCTGAAAGTGAAAGAAAGAAGGCGTAGTTTTCAGAAGCATTTGAATAATATTTAAATTTAAAAAAGATTGATTCAAATGGAAAATACATATAGGTACATGTCACACATAAAAAATAATATGTAAAGATAAAATTTGATGACTATCTATATATATATTAATATATAATATATATATATATATATATATATATACATAAGTTATCATACTTCAAGCGGTAAAGCATTATGGAGTAGAATTTTTTTTTCTTTGTACTGATATAGTATCTAACATATTTCAATAAATAAAACATTGGATATGATATTTAAAAAAAAAATGATATTTGCTATAGACTAAATACAAATTATATTAAATAATAATGAAATATTGATTTCGATAATACGATAATTTATTTACTAATCTGATCAATATTCAAATATATATTATTTATTGATCTACTAAAATCGAACGACCCGCAAACCTACTATTTAAATATGGACAAAAAATATTATAATTAATATTTCACATAAAATTGATTCCGCTATCTTAATAAGATTAACTGCTTGTCAATAATGCAAATTAATTTAAGCCTCCAACGATAATAATTGATAAAAATATTTGAAATCGAAGTACAAAGGAAAAAATCGAGTCTTTATGCTCGACACATGGCCGTTGGGTTTGATTGGACGTGTGCATTGATGGTTTAGACATGGGACAGTAGGCACTAAGCATTGTAGTACTAATGGAGCGTTTTGCTTCGACGCTCTTTAATCATTTGCCTGTAGACCCTAATATATGAGCTAACGTTAGATTCGTCTTGAGGAGATCTATTCGTAAACATAACTTTTTTTGATTGTATATTGGGGTAGGCATCCGATTAATGAAAAAAATTGTTTTGCATCGAATTGTAATAGTGAAAAAAATTGTTATACAACATCTTCTGTCTCCGGATTGATTGAAGTTATGAACAATTTATTAAAAAAGCCCATAAATTATAATTTATCTCTTCATACATACATTTTATTTGATTAAAATTTTAATTTTTTATAATAAAACAAAAGTTTAATGTATGTTATGATGTATTAGATGGAAAATAAGTCATAACATAGTTATACGTAAAGCTATACTTTATAATTAATTAGCAACAAAATCATATTTTCTCTCAAATTGTGGTATGACAGTGCGAGATTCTATCTTAGCTTTAATGAATCGTTCTCTTGCTGTTTACGAATACAAAATTGCTGAGGCCCGAAGTATGAGGCTTCTTCTATTCTATAATTAGAATAGAAGAAGCAGCATACACAAAAAAAAATTCGGCCCGGTCTATTGTAGATATTATTGGTCTGATAATTTGAAAATATTTATTTTTGCCTTTATTTTTCACTTTATCCCCCCAAATGTTGTTTCTCGTCTAGTTTTTGCACTTTATATATGTTGTACTCACAAAAGGCTTTATAAAACGGTTTTAAGGTCCCGGTAGAACTTACTGTATAAACCATGTCATTTTGGCGTCCCGAAGTTGATTGGCGCTTACATAACTTTCTCGCAGCTAATCCAACCTAAAGAAATCTGAGTTTTGTCATCGCTTCATTAATACTATCAACTTTTAACATGCGTCATAGATTTTCTGAGGTATAAGTGTTCTGTATAAATTTACCAATTTTCATGACGTTCAGACGTTTGAACATTTTGCCGATTGTGCTGGTATAAGTGTTAATATTTCGTTCAAAATCAATTCTGTAATCTTAAAAAGATGAAGAATTTATCAATAAGGCAATTCAAGCCTTCAACGATAATAATTAAAACAAATTGTAGATATTCTTTTACAGATGTGTCGTATTCTTACAATTTTCAAACTAAGCTAAAAGCCTGTGTTATGAATTTTTTTATATCATGTAGATATACTATATCACTAGGCGAGTGTCCCAGTTCTAACTACTGGACACTGGACCAACAAGCGCATGAAAAGAATTGCGAATGTTGCCACATTTTGAACAATATTGATGATCCGAACGGTTCAAAATTTGCGCGCCGACCCTACTGCGTACGGATTTGGATTATTCGTGACTGAACAAAAAACCGAATCAATTAATCACAATTCCTCGGGGTGCTAATGGTACGTTCTGGATTGTTTTGTATAATAAGCTTATTTTGATGTATGTTCGGTTGCTTGACATATTGTTTGCGCTGCGCCCGCTGTTAGACCAGGATATACGAAAATATATCGACAACAAATCATTGTGAGTTAACGCGTTTTTTTTATTTCTTTTTGTCGGTCCCAATTTTGAATATCGGCGATAATTGGGCTGAATTTACAGGTAATTGGTTACATATTTATACACAATTGTTTCAAATGTTTAATAGACTGAGTAAACTAGTTTTAATGATCAGTTTTAAAATATTATTGGTTTTGGGGTTTGATCATTTTAATTTTGAGAAATCTCTCTATAAATTGAATGTTTGATAGTTTGATTTTGGGAGTTGCATGTAAAATAATTTGATTATTAAATACTTTATTTAAGATGACTTAGAAGTATCTACATAATACATGATTGATAATGAAAATATTTTGGTTATCTATTTCAGAGTTGATTACTTAATATTGTAATGTTGGAGATCTATTAATATTCTGACTATTTAATATTTTAATTTTGAGGATCTGTTTGTGAGATACTTATTACATTTTATTCTTTTTTGTACCTTGGCAGTTAAATTAATTTCAAATTATGTATTTTTTATTTCTACACATTTTATTAGCAGAAGTTTTGATGTGCTTAACAGCTTTATAAGCTGAAACATCAAAATTATAAATAAAACTAACTAAAACAAAACTACAAAATGATACACAAAATATAGTGTAATATAAATTATGTTCTACTAACTCATCTCATCATACAAAAACATACAAATAATAATGTAAAATTAAAACAAAATAAACTTATTGCTGCAATACGTACAAGCGCTCATTTTAAACTCCTAAAATATTATGTGTACCAGTAAGTACTATCAACATCCTAGTACAATACATAAAAGTATTGTAAGAGTTAGGATGTTGTAAAAATAAATGTCGTTATTAGCTGGTATTCATGGAAGAGATTATTACCTCGAAACACGTGAAGAGTAAGTAAGGCTTTAAGTAAAGGGCAGTATATAATTATAGCAGAGTCATTCATTTAAGTGATGTTCGTCGTGTTTGATATAAGAAAAATACCGAATTATTTATTATATAGCAGCCTTTATCGCTACTTTTCACGTGTTTCGAGGACAAAATTTTATCGGTCTGCACGCCCTTTAAGGATTCCAGCTGTAGGTATGTGTAGTGAGTGATTTTTAATTGTAGGTGCTGTCCTAGCCAACGCGTTTTATTTGATTAAGCAAGTTATTTTATAAAATTCAAAATATGTTCATATAGCAAAAAAAAAACAAAATAAAATAGAGATTATTTAAATAAAAATCAAACGTAATTTTCATACGATAACAAAATAAATTATAACACTGCCTTGTTTTTTAATTACCTACAGGGTTTCTTAAACCTAAAGAAACTTCTAAAAGCCTCTTGGTAACTAGAATAAATATTATTTTTGAATGAATATGATATGATGCCTGTTGTTAGAACTATTATAGGAGTACAAAAGAGACAATATAAGAATAATGTGTTTTTTATCTTATTGATATTTATATGGATTTTTTAATAAAATAGATATTCTTTTTAACAACTCAATATTTTTTTTTATATCACACTCGAATATTTTACTGAACAATATTTACATTATTTTTATTTCTTTATTTTTTATTTTTATTTTTATTTTTTAGTTGATAATACAATTTTATCATAAACTTTAATAAACTATAATATAATGTTCATATATAACAATTGGTATTGCCATAAATTCATTAAATTATTATGCTTTGGTTTGACCTTGTGCAAGGTTTTTGACGCACGATTAGTGCGTTAGTTTTATTAAAGTTAAACGGTTTTTTATATTTTACAGACGCAAAAAACTTTTCGTTTGAGTAAAAACTCTATGATATATATAAAATATAAGTATATATAAACTTTTAAATTTGTATCAACCGGTGGCACAAAATTTATTTTTTATTTATTTCAGTATATATACGCCCATCAGAGCATTTACATAAACATTGGGTAATACATGTCGGTAATGAGAAATATAAAAAGAAAATAAAAAAAAGTCATATAAAGAAATATAAAATGACATAATAACAGAAATATAAAAAGAGCTCTACAACTAAACTTAAACACAGAATCCATAATTTCATAAATCTATAAATACATCATATTTTTTATAGGATTAGCGATAATTACAGAAATATAAATTAAGATTTTTTTTTTTATAGGATAAGAATACAAGAAAAGAGTGATAATTACATATATTTGAGGATTATTTTTAGACATAGAGGAAAGTTCATTGTTGATTAAGAATATTGCGAATTGTATGTTTGAATTTATTTAAATTTGTGGAAAAAACGTCTAACTGTTCAAATCTGTTAACAAGTCTGGGAAGCCTTTGAAGTGGTGAATTAAAAAAGTAATTAGTTGTCGCAGCTTCCAAGGCAAACCCTGCGTAATTTCTGGTTACTCGGGATGGAACTCGCAAACAGATTCGTTCCAACAGTTGTGGACAGTCGATGTTCCCGTTAATTATTTTGTGAAAAAAGACGAGATCAGCTACAATTCTTCTTATTTCCAATTTATCAAGAGAGCAAAATGATCTTAAAAAGTTATAATCAATATGTGTTGATGGTAAATTAAGTTTATAATTGATAAAACGGAGAAATTTATTTTGTGTTCTCTCTAAATGTGACACATGAACAGCATATTGAGGGCTCCATACAACTGAATTTGTTTCTAATACTGGTCTAACCAGACTCTTAAATAATAGTTTAAAAGTTCCAATATTTTTGAAATCTTTACTTAATCTGAGTACGAAACCTAGGGTTCTTAAGCCTCTATCAACTGTGCAATTGATATGTGACACAAGAGAAAACTTATTGTCTACAATTACGCCCAGATCTCTAATTTCATCAACGACACTCAAAGTTATACCATTAATTTTGTAGTCATAGTTTACTATTGTCCGGGTACGGCAGAATCTCAGCATTTGACATTTGGAGATGTTTAAAGAAAGTTTATTTTCTTCACACCATTTCTGTAAAATATCCAGTGCATTCTGCAGAAGTTTGCAGTCGTGTTCCGTATTTATTACTCTATAGAGTTTCATATCATCTGCAAATAGCAAACACCTCACACCGGATAACAAAGCATGGGGATTACATCATTAATGAATATAATGAACAAAATAGGACCCAGGTGGGAGCCTTGTGGTACCCCGCTTACTGCACAAAAGTAGTCAGACTCTAACTCAGCTATTCTAACAATCATTTGTCTGTTATGTAAATAACTCTCGAGCCAAGCTTTAATGTTACCCGAAACTCCCAAGGCATTTAATTTATCAAGTAGAACTCTATGAGAGACTCGATCGAACGCCTTGGAGAAATCTGTATAACAGCAATCTAGCTGGTGAGAATCTTTGAAGGCATCAAAGACATCGGCTTGTAAAGCAAGAAGGTTTGTTAGAGTAGATCTGTTTGGCATAAATCCATGCTGTAGAGGGGATATAATTCTGAATAAGTATTCTTTTATTTTATTTAGCAATAAAAGTTCAAATAGTTTTGGTATTGCAGATTGGATACAAATAGGTCGATAATTCTTAATATCCGAGTGGTTGCCCTTTTTAAAGACTGGAATAATATAACTCGTTTTCCAAATCTCTGGAAAAGTTCCATTTTGTAAAGACAAGTTAAAGATTTTACACAAAATAAATGATAATTCTTTATAACAATTTTTTAGGAAGATGGTTGGTACCTTATCAGGTCCCTGTGTTTTGTTTTCATCCAACGATACCAACCCTTTTTCTACTTCTGATTGGCTCAGAACTACATTAGGAAGGTTTATAGCATCGAATAATTGTGGTTGAACAGACGAATATGATCCCTGTGCAGAATTATCATATACCGACTTAAAAAAATCAGCAAAGAGATCAATAATTCTTTTGGGAGTGTCGACCCACTTATTATTTAAGTACAGTCTTAGGCAAATCATAGTAATCGCTTTTAAGAGATTTAACGTATTTGTATAAAGATTTGGAGTTTTCTGGAGTTTGATCCTCAATTTTTGTAAGATAATGATTACGTAACTGCTTGGATAGAATACAACAATCTTTTCGAGTCTTCCTAAAAAGCATATAATCAGGCACTGACCTAGTTTCTTTATAGGTTTTGTGTTGTAGTTTTTTTATTGTAATCAACGTAACTAATTCCTTTGAAAACCATTTAGGGTGAGTTGATATTCTGATTTTTTTAAACGGTATACAATCATTAAAAATTTCATAGACTAAAGAATAAAAGTTTTCTATCTGGTTGTTTACATCACCTATTTACTCCTATATATATTTGTTTCATTTATCCATCCATCTATAAGATCCCCAATACGCTTTATCCTTTTATTACATGTGTATATGGGCCGCAAATTCATATTATTTTATTTACAATATTCTTATCTGGATACACTTGTTCAATTATGTTTTGTGGGTTATTACTACCAAACCCGGCGAAATCTGAGCTAGAATAGCCAATCGTATACACGTTACCCGTCCTGTTGAAACTACGCTAACGTCGGGCAGGTTTGTAGTGATTACATAGTTAATATATTGTATCTATATTTGAGTATATTATTTTCTTGTCGTGCCATTAGTATGCTTACACGTTATCGTTATCTCTTTCCTAACTGTATATACCGTCATTGCGCAATTACCTATCTGTTGTAAAGCCTGAAGAGCGTTAGTCTACAGATAAATATAATAGAATTATAGTTAACTTTCCTATCCGCCCACGTTATCCGACTCCCGCGAAACGAAAATGAATCATTATTCGCTTCTCGACAGAGCGTTAGTCTACAGATAAATATAATGGAATTATAGTTAACTTTCCTATCTGCCTATGTTATCCGATTCCCGCGAAACGAAAATAAATCATTATCCGCTCAGTTAAGGTCACCCCTCTGGTACATAGTGTACGTTTTATCCGTGCTTCACGGCCAATTCTTATAAATTATTTATGGGCGTTTTCCTCTCGCGATCCCCCGATTAGACCTGCCTTCCTTGCCTTTGCTCATATTCTGCTATCTCTCTTGCGCGGCAATCCACTTAAGAAGGCGATTAATGACGTTTAAACGGTTTCAAAACCCTAGCAAAAAAGTCAATAATTCAGAAACCTCGTGGAACTGTCAATATCATCGTCACCTTAGAGTAGACGTTAATCGGTTTTTTAACGGCTTAAACTGCAATAACCGCGACCTAAATCTCTGAAAACCATGTTCAGCATTTTTTACGGGAAGCACATGTGGACCGCTCGGACCGCATCGATCGTCAACCATTTGTACCAAACAAGGCTTTACCACAAGATTAATATGATTTATAAGAATTGATTAGTAACTGCCCGTAACCTATATCCGATCAATCGCTACTAACTCCCTCCCAATACTCCGCCAGGTGGGCTTAGCTCAATTTTTCCCGCGTAGCATTTAAATCATCTTAGAGTTCAAAATAGAAATAATAAAAAAAAAAATCTATAGAAACACGATATCGGCTGTCTCTCGTATAGGCGAAACTGTAGAATTCTGTAACGGTTTCTAGAAGGGCCAAAGTAATTTCGGAAATATGTTTTATGTCTCTGGCATTTCGTCTATAAGTGTTCGAAGATTGTACGTGAATTTCGAGTCGATAACGGTTAGGCGATCTATCATCTTTAGTAAATAAATCCGTTATGTTATTTACGAGTACGGATTAGTTACGTGCGTTTGTTATTTCCATAGTTAGGTAAGAATTCGTTCTATATTAGTCTAGTCGCGTTAATAAGAATACGAATTTCACCACGTATCAAAAGAATTTTGGATAGCTACGGACACAACAGAGGGGGAATTTTCCTAACCACTAGATAGATCACGACTGGCCAATTTTGAAAATATAAATTCTTAACAAAAAAAAAATAATATTAGCTTTCATGTAAATATACTTCCGAAGTTCTAAGTTCGACTTAAGTTTTTATCTAGTAGCTTAAAGCATAAAGTGTGTGCTTAAAAGTCACAAAAGTTGTAATAAAGCTCGATGCGGTAGCTTAAAGTCTCAAGCTTTGGGCTTTTCGTAAAACTTATATTATTAAACTTTATAGTTAGGTATTTAGTTTAGGTGTACAGGTAGGTACGTTACAATACCTCGTTACGTATTTGAGCTCGTTCAAAGTGCTTGCATTTAATTAAATTTACTAAAGCTATTCCTGGCAAACGGTTGACAACCCCTGGAATTTTCTTTGTCGCCAGAGCTTGAAAACCGACAATTTGCGTTCCACACGCGGCCCGCGAAACAGCCACCGTCAAAGTACATCCATTTGTCAATACGTTCTAACTGCTAAACATATCGCGCTCTAAATTGAGCATCCGAAGTGTGTATTCGAAGCATAATAGTCGCCGACGTAGCGACATCGTGGGCTAGTGTTGATCAAATCAGAAACAAAAAATATTCGCTCATATTGAGGACTGTCAAAACTGTAAAATAAAATAGAAGTTGTTGGTACTTAAAAACTTATATAAAGACAAAATTATAATAGGTGTACTCATAAGTAATCAATTATTTTTGGTGTGGAATGTTTGCTTCAGTCAAGCTCAGTAAAGCGAAGGTTAAATACGTGTTTTATACGCAATATTATAATCCGTGGTCTTGTGACTTGTGACAATTAATTTTTTTTTATTACTCTGTTGTAAAATGGCAGACAATCAACTAACTGAAGAACATTTACGTCATTGCATGCTGATTCATTTTCTATCGGGTGTTAATGCAACGGTTGCAACAAAGAAAATTTGTGATATGTATGGAGACTTATTGAAAGTAGATAAGTGCCAACGTTGGTTTAGAAAATGTTCCGATGGTGATTTTGACTTGTCTGAAAGCGATCGAAGTGGGCGCCCGGTAGGGTTTGATAATGACGCTTTAAAAACACCAATAAGCATATTTTTCTTAAAAGTCCACCAACAAGATGGCAAAAGGTCCTAGATAACGATGGAGAATAAATTGATTAAAAATAAAATTAAATGTAGTTAAATTCTTTTTTTGCTGCCACTTAAATAATTGATTACTTATGGGTACACCTTATGTATTGATAATGCTCAACGTATTGAGTTTTAAGAATCTACACTGATCATTGTCGATATTTTTATTGAGTTTCTTTTAAAATAATTGGGGCAAACGTAAATTTTCTTAAATTCGATCGAAATACTTGTAAACTCGCAAGCAAACAGAATCTGAAAGATGTTCCTTTTCTAAAATCGTGTGCATTTTCAAAAAAAGTCCAAGTATCTATTCATGTTTTATCGAATTTCGGCCTGAAACGGCCCCGTATTCAAAACTTTTGAAACTATACAACTTTGACAACGCCGTTATGTAGAATTCAGAGACTTGGTAATGTAAACAGTAGAGTAGAATTTATTAATATAGGTCTAAGATCGTAAAAAAATATACAATTAATACTATTGAGCAAGATTCTATATATAATATACGAGAATGTAACTCTATTAAATTTATGTGTAACATATTTCTTCTCGCTTTCCTGCAATCTGTGGGGGTGATTACGTGAAAATGGACGGAAATGCGTAACAGGAAACTAGACGCCGGGGAAGCGCGCGCCATTTCATTTGACCAATGAGCGCGCGCGGTGATAGAGTTGGCCGTCAGATGGTACCAACCCATTTTCCGAGAGGTTGGTACTGTATTAGTAAATGTATATGATATTTAAAAAAAAATACATTATCATTGTGATGTTGCAATTTCAGAACGGAGTTCTGTGAATTTTGAAAAAAGAGTCAACTTAATTTTGTACAAGTTAATTCGCTCTGCTGAGAGAATTTTTCCCTAAAAGAAACGTAAAAATATTTATTTTTTTGAACAAAACAAAAAGCGGCCCAATACGGTTCAAATGAACACGATTTAATTCCAATCCACGTGAAAACTTTAGGGCTGTTTCGAGCAACCCTTAATGTCAGCTGAGCTCCCAACAAATGCCGGGAAGAGATAACCCGCTACCCGCAGCGGCCCCACCCTTAACACGTCGCCAATTAACTCGTCCCGCCCCTGCGATGTTTTCATAACTTGTATGGAATACATTCAGATAACCAAAATAGCAAACCTATACGGAATGCCAAGTGGTTTTTGCCAGAATGTGTGGCGCTGTTTTATCTCCAACTGCTTGAATGACACGAGATTATTTTAGTAACGTTCAGACTAAACTTTGAAATATGCTCGCAGAAACGGAGCTGCTTTTGAAACATAGATTGTTATAATTATTTAGGTTTTGAAGTAACGGATATTTCAATTT